>CM007320.1:3259682-3280411 GCA_000333855.2 Endotrypanum monterogeii
TTACTTACCCGTCCCGTCCCACCGTTACCGTAAACCTAACGGTACGGCCGAAACGAACGACGAACGTACGGTAGGGAGGGAAGGGAGGAGTAACAACGACACTACTACTATATATATATATATATATAGAGAGAGAGAGAGAGAGGAGAGAAAAAGGAAAACCCTGCAGGGCGAGTATTATTGGACCTACACTTTCGGTGGCCTAGTTGCGCGATCGGCTGCTGTCCATTCCTTCTTGTCTTTTGCCAGGGCGGCGTCCTCCGCGTTTAATGACGTGTTCAGACTTGAGTCTCTCCACGTGACGATAGAGTTTAGCACCAAATTATTTGGCACACAAACAACTGCCTTGTCGTCGTTTCGCAAGTAGATGTACCGCGTATCCCAGTCCACCACGGTTCCAGAGACCATAGTTGCACCTACCCCGATAGCGACCTTGTTGCCTGTTCGTAGCGCCCGCTGACCGGAGAGGGCGATGCTGGCGACAAAGTTAGCACCAAAGTCCTTGCACGCAAAGCCGATTGTTGCTCCCGTGACGCCAGCAGCTGCGATAAGAGGCGAAGTGTCGACGCCAAACGTACCTAGAGCTGTGAATACCAGTAGTCCCTCGACAGTCAAAGCCGTCACACGGCTAGCAACACTGCGCTGCCCAGGGTCTTTGATGATTCCCGTTTTTTCGTAAATCGAATTGAAAAAGCGCTTCATTTCTTCCCTCCTTCTCCCCTGTCCCCTAATATGTTTGTGGCTATACTAGCGGTGCTGCAGCTATTGAGGATGAGTTAGCAAGGCGGCTGGTTGAAATCAAAGTCACGTTGACGTTTCGAGCAGACTGAGACGTCTGCGCGTAATCGTTGTTCTTGTGGTGGTGGTGTGCCGGAGGGGGGGGGTAAGGTTTCGGTAGGAGAAGCGGGAAGGCTGCAGAAGCAGGGATGGAGGCAGAGTAGAACAACTTTCTAGCTAAGGCTATGAGAGCACCGTCCTCGTCACGAGACATTAAAAAAAAAAAAAAGATACCCTCGTTCGGAGCCATATCCAAGTTAGCATTGAGAAATGCGCTCTAATGCTACCAAAATGTGCAACAGACAACTTCGTGAGCTACGCGAATTCGTGCGATCTCGCGGATCTTCCCAGCTTTCCAAGCTTACTAGGAAGACTGTCTTTTTTTTTCCACTCAAGCTGTACAGGCGAATGCACCGCCCGCGGTGCATGATTTCTACCACTGAAGGCTATGTGAATGTGTGCGTGTTATGTATATTCTTTTCGACCTGTTTCTTAGTGCGTGAAAAGCGCTTCAACTCAAATCAATCAATCATATATATATAGTTTTCTCCCCTTTGGTTTCAGTTAAGTGTATTAGAAACGCTCACAGGTTCCGTGCTAATGTGCTGAAACGCATGCACAGTACACAATTTCGTACATGGACCACTAGACCCTCGGACGCACGCACGCACGCACGCAAATACGTACGCCAGTTGAGACGCGCAAAGAAAGTTACCGTCCATCGCTTTTTTTTTCTCCCAGAATTCAGTTTAGTAGTAATAATAAATCGCGCGTGTTGGACAACAGGGTAGAAAACATAAAATGAAAGAAAAAACAACAACAGCTACACCAAAGACTTCTTCATGTCAGGGGACGGCGCGCATGCTGGCATGCGGCATTTACCCTGGGCATCTCGATTCCGTTGTGAAACACTAGGGGAGCGGCGCAGACTTTCGGTGCTCGTTGCTTGCACAAGAAGCATAGCCGCGCCTACATCTCGCAGAGTTCACCCGTCTCCGCCTTGCCCCGCAGTACACCAAGAAGGAATGGGAAGTGTGGGCATCTCACATATTTGCTTTTACAAACCTGTGCTAGCAGCACCCGCGGGCTTGGCAGTCTGCTTGTTAACAATAGCTGACTTTGACTTTCCGTAGTCATCACGACGGCGGCCGCTAGACCTGAGGAACTGCTGGTACTGAGCAGAGTTGGTGTCGTAGATCATGGTGAAGGAGGCACGGGGTCGAAGGGCAGGGAGGGCTGTAGAGCAGTAGGAGCCAATGCAGTGACACGGGTGAGGGGAGCTGCAAAAGGTAGGTTTGCGATTATGGAGTGGGGATGACTCTATATGTGTAGTCGTTAGCCCGGTATCCGGGGTAGTGCGCAAGACAGAGAGCGTGTGGAAGAATGAAATGAATGGGGCGGGGTGCAGAGAGGGAAGAAGTTAAAGCGGGAGATTATAATACAGGAAAGGTGTCTTCTTGTACGCGCGCCCCAGGGTGAGTCGGAGTAGGAAGGAGAGATTTTTTTTTCGAAGCGCGCCCTCACTTCACGAAGAGTTGACCGGTGAGCATCTTATCTTTTTTTTTTTTTCTGACTACGCGGTGGGATGGGGTTTAGCTTACACGTTTGCAGATTCTCGACACCCTTAATCGACTTAAGAAACTCCTACAAAAATACGCACACCCGCACACACCGGTGCAAACATTGACGGGTATCCAAAAACGGAGGCGTATGCAGCGGTTGAGGGCCAAGATGTGCTTGTCAGCAGCACAGACTCATGATCCTCAGTGGAACTCATTTGGTATCTTCTGTTCCACAAGTCTCTGTTTTCTCAACCTTTAGGGGGACCATTTCGTCCAACTCCTCGGCCGCTGCTCTCTTATGGTCTGTTTTTGTTGGGGCTGGTGAAGCTGACGTCGTTGGTGTCATAATGGACAGCGGTGATGCGTTTTTACGGCCTACTTTGATGGCTGTGAGAAGATACCCGGCTGCTGTGCTCATGTTTACCGTAGGGTGTGTGCGCTTCGGCAGCACCTGGTGGTGGCGATACCATGTCTCTGATATCTGAATGTTCGCGCAGTCGTTGCGCAGCGTAGCGAACATTCCGGTGAGGTCTTCAAGGAAGGGGCTGTAAACAACAATGTGGCCACCGTATGCCAAGAAAGGCAGAAGATCTGTCACGGCATCGTGGGGCGCATCGTCGTCTGCGACGATGAGGGAATCCGCTGGATGCTCAAGGAGAAGCTGGCGCGCCTCGAGCCCTTTCACCCACTGAGTAACCCCAGAGCTGCTGTTGTTATACTGGGCTGGCTCGGTGGCGGCGGCGCCGTTGGCCGCGGTGTCCTTGGAGAGAGTCGTGTCCGGGGCGGAAGCTTTTGCTATCTCCTCCAACCCTTCGAGAAACCCTGGATTTCTGGGGACGGCCTTCCAGCGCTCTTTCACGAGGGGTAGTTTTAACATCTTGATTGCAGTCATCGGATTTGGCTGAGCGTTTTTGTCGAGGACCTGAAAAATACAGCCCTCGTCGGTCATGCGCGTGAGGAGACTTGCCGGCAGTATCCCGTTTGTCTTATCGTACAGTAAGATACGGCTGTTGTGGTGGACGTTGCTGTGATGTAGCATAAGAGCTACCGTGTCGGCACGCAGGCGAAGGCTCCGTCCGTCTTCCAAGACGCTGTCGGAGGGGGTGATGGTGGGAAAGTGAAGTTCGGCCAGATTGTCGACAGTCACACGTTCTACCTTGAAGAGTGTTCCATATTTTTTTTGCTTTTTCTTGAGGTATTTTTCCTGCGCGAAACCTGTTTTGGTGCCGTAGCTAGTACTCTTTTCTACTAGTGTTTGAAGCAGTTCACCAAGTCCCTTCTCTCGACGAATCGCAGCAACCTCCTCGTTGGAAAGCTGCTGATTCGTGTTGTCATCTACCAAATCGCGGTTGTCCTTCCTCTCCTCAGCAACACCGACCTCAGTGATGTCCAGATCCGGGTACTCATGGCTCTCCACAAATTTCCTTCGACCGTGGTCGAGGTGACACACTCCACCGTACCGCATGCCGATCAGGGTCGTCGCGAGTGCCGCACCAGATCGACCTAGGCGCACAGTCACATCTTTTTTGATCTGCACAATCTTGGTCGACCCTCCACCACTGATGCAGACGTAGTCGTCCTTCTGGATGAGATCTGAAGTGCTCATTCCACCTCGAAGTTGCTGATATCTGTACTCCATCCCCACCAGCATATTCCCCGCCCCCAAACGAAAAAAATAAAAGACAAGTATGTGTGTGAGAAGAAAGATCTCAAAGGATGAGAGTGAAGAAAAGTAAAGAGGCCCAGAGGAAGAGAGAAAAAGACATTCAGCGATGAAGTGTCTACGGGCGCTGGTGGTGATGCCCTCCCCCGCCTCCCTCCCTCCCTTTCCAACCCTTGTAGGCCTTTCTGCGACAGGGCCGCAGGTGAGCCGACACGAATTGGTTCTTGCACCTCACAGGGAGTGCAGCGTGGGGAATGCAGATAGGGAAACATAATCAAAAGAAGTGGACCAGAGTGCAGCACTTCGGGTATGGAGCAGCACCTCATGCGCACGTGCAAGCGGGGCATGAACTGGTTCTCTGTAAAGGGGTCGGATAGAGGGAAGATTCGAGCTGGTGAGAATCTGATGTCTCCATTCCCCCCCCTCCCTGTGCTTAGCCCTCCTCATCTCAGTGTCAAACGTCAAATCTAACGAGGCGGGTAACACACCGAGACATTCTCATTCATTCACACGAAGAGTACGCCCACGTATCGGAGAAGTAACTGAGAAAGTCAACTATGCTGTACAGAGGTAGATCAATCAGATGATCGATTCCACCCTGGTCCTTTCTTCTCAACAAGCAGCATCATTAGCTTGCCGTAGGCGCGGAGGGAGACGGCGGCAGTGGCGTACATCCTTTTCTCCTCGAACTCCGGAAAAAAAAAAAGCTAACGAAAGAACTGAAACGGAAAAGAAAGCCATTTGGCTCTTCTTCTTCACTGTCCCCCCGGTAGGAGTGCTCTCTCGGTAACCGCGTTTTGATTACATCGTCGTGCAGCGCCCTCAAGTTGGCGCACCAGCGCCGCCTCTTCGTTCAGCGTAGTTGTCATTTTCTGTCGGATAGACTGAAAGGATTTGACAGCATTGTCTACAATCGCCGCGGAGGAGTCTTGCGTGACATCATTCAAGTCGGCGGCGGTGCAGCCGGAAAGGGCCTTGGCGCGCGAAGAGAATAACGCCCCATCGACCCAACGCACGTGCGGCACCTTGGCGAGAAACTGTTCCTTGAATGCTGCAGCATCGCGACACACCGGATTGTCCAGTAGCAGCATGTCTTCAGACTTCCGCTGTTTTCGCCCGTTCATGTGATCATTATCAAGAGGTACGTAACGCTGTAATACTAGCGCAGCGAGGCAAGGAAGCGCTACAAGTGGTTGAAGGGAAGCGACAGAGGCGAGCTTGTTACCCTCCAGGAAACATCGCTCTAGCGCTGTGCACTTGACGAGCGCACTAATGTCATGGAGGCGGTTTTCGGCCGCGTTGAGAAACGTCAGCTGAGGTGCAATGTTTTCCAGCCCAGAGAGTGTGCTTAGTTTGTTTCCTGAAATATCGAGTACACGTAATCCTTCAAGGCGGAGAAAAGCGTTGGCATCTATCGTCTCAAATCCTTTTCGTGGTAAGCTAACGTGAAAAATTAGCTGGGGGTCATATTGCCGTGAGGATGTGAGACAGTCATTTTCACTGAGCGTTTTACTGGCCTCACGTTCTGACATTGCTGCACTATGGATCTAGTCATATACATGTATATATATATATATATATACATGTATATAATTTGTATATGCGTATGTCTATAAGGATTTCCTCACTTGTATATGTGCTGATTCCCTATCCAGCTGGGCGGAGAGCACTGAAAATCAGCGATGAAAGCTCTAGAGAAGCCTGGGAGTGGAGTGACAGCCGTGCAGACGTCAGGTCACTGAGTAACACTGAGGGGTCGGGAGAAGGTACTGTACAACTACATGAAAAAAGGGGGTATACGGATCGCGGTGTGATAAGGAGCTAAAACGATGTACTGGGGATATCCCGCAAGAAGAACAATCATTGTTGGTTGAGCAGTGCTCACTTTGCTTTTTTTTTCCCCAGGTGCTGTCGTCGCCTTCGAATCTCTTTAAGGAGATGGATGGAGTCGATCATGCTACATCGGAACATGGTATGCAGCTAGACAGGAGACACTCTCACGGGGAGCAATTTTGGCACCGATTGGGATGATGTCCATACGTGGTTCTTATATGTGTGTGCGTGGGCACCCCTCTACACGATTTCTATTTTTTTTTTTGCTGAACTGCCGCAGGCTCAACTCGATTTTATATGTTACCTTCCTGTGATAGAGTGGCGGCTGTACTGACAGCGGGTGTGGAGGGGTGATGTCATGTAGAAAGGGTATGCAGACAATAAAGCCCCCTCTCCTAAGGTTTTCGGCTTACTGAATCAGTGGAATGCAATATATATATATATATATATATGTGTATTTGCTTGAATGATTGCACTTTTTCCCACTCTTCCTAACCATCAAGATGCAAAGCCTCGCTACAAGCCGAGCTGTGGGGCCACATCAGCAGTGGCAGCGGTACAGCATGGCCTCTTGCTTTACCTTGCGTTGGGCAGACCAAAAGTCGTTCACACGTTGCTGGCTTTTCACCTTCCGCAGGCGTGATGCGCGTAAGTGAGCTGGGAGCTCGACTTCGAACACAGCACACAACTCCTCTGTCATCGCTTGGTACTGCGTGTGTCCTCTTGCGCCATCACGACTGTCCAGGATATGGAGCACCAGGGCACTCACGCTACTGTTATAACCCATCTCCAAGTCGAGGATCAATCGGCCGACTTGGTACTGCTGAGGAGGTGTCAGCATCGAGATCATCTTCTCCAGTCGTTGAAAGCAGAGAGCAACAAGTCGTTCAGGCAGCTGCGACACGGTGAGAGTGGCAACAGCTTGCAAAACGCTAAGCAACTGATGGGTGTCAAGCTTCACCTCTGCAGTCACCTGCCGCTCTAGGGCTTGAAGCGCTGACGTCACGACAACTTCGTCGTCGATACCGAAATGTGCATGACACTGAACCAAACGAATGATTGCACTGCGACGGCACTGATCAAACATGGACAGCATCCGCGTGTCAATGGCGTCCAACACCGGTTCCACAATCGTTTCGCTGCTGACATGCAATGCAGCTGTGAGGACAAGCTCCAGGTCTTCTGAGGAGAGCAGAGGAATATCGCTTTGGATCGGAGGAAATAAAATCGCTTCGAAGCGACGCAACACTGATGTGTCCATCGCTAAGGCCTTGAGAAGAACGCAGCGGCTGTGGGCATCAGCGCGCTCGAAAGACGATGCCAGGATCATGGCAAATGAGGTGCACGTGACCAAGGCAGGAGCTGTGGGAGATGTACTGCCAACTGCATGTATTGCTTCTGACTCCACCATGATCAAATCCCAAGCTTTCAGGCGACTGATGCTCTGCACGAGGCCTGCGAACTCACTCGGCTTCAGATCATTACTACGAGAAAGAAGCATCCTGCATACATGCCGTGTGACTGCTTCTCCTGTCGTTGACAGGGAGTAGCCCGTGGAACTGCTTAGCAGCTTCGTCACGGCGGCAAGCCAATGCGATACGGTGCTGAAGATGGTTAGCAGCAGTTCCGTGACCGGTAGCAGGGGGAACACCGCATGTCTGTGCTCTGTCACTTCTGCACATTTCGCGGCAACTTTGAGAAATGCCTCCAAAGCAGATATAGTTTCGCTGTCGGACGTGGCCGACACCGCCTCATAAACGCTGGTGAGATGTCTCTCGGTAAACACAGACTGCAGAATAATATCTACAGTGGAGGGCAAAAGAACGCGGTGCTCGCCGAGCAGCTGCACCAGCGCCGCTAGATCGTGCCACTGAATTGGTGTGGTCGCCAACATATCGGGTAGGAGCTGCTGCTCCACCTTCGCTACAACACCCTGTTCCCGCATTTGGTGCAAAGATGGCGGGTATGAAATGAGAAAAAAACGTAGCGCCTCGAGGGTAGAGATAAGTTCAAGAGACAAGAGACGATCACAGCACGCGCGGATGAGCTCCCGGCGCTCGTGTTGCTCTCCGTCTCCAAGTATGTGTCCAGTCGCCTTTATATCCCACAAAAGGTCGTCGACGTTCAAAAGGGTTTTTTCAGTCGCTGCTGACTTCCTTGCAATCAGCAAATCCATTAAGGTGGTGCGCTCAGCACGGAAGAGGAGGTATCCCTGGAGAATCATCATCAGCAAGCTCTTGTCTGATTCACTTGCGTCTTCTGCTGCTGAGGATACTCGGTCCAGTAAACTCCGCAGTAGTGGCAAAGGTACTTCCTCATGACGTGCCGTCAGTGCGGACAGTACGCGCGTGACCCAGGCGATGTTCATGTGAGGCAGGTGCGCCGCAATTATCGCCTCGCTGATTCGCATCGGCAGCTTTTTTGCGATGGTGATGAACTCATTTAAATCGACGGTTGCATGTATGTCTGTCTTCGAAAGCGATGCCAGTATCTCCCCTGACCCTGCAGGGTACTGGGCAACTAGCAGCAGCAATTCGCGCTGGCTAAGGTTACCCAGATAAGGCTGTAGCATCTCTGCTACAAACGGAGAGACGTGTGGGAAAAACACGGAAAGTCGCTGAAGATGAGAGAGCCCCAGCTGCTTCAACTCTGCTGGTTGAAGATACCGGATGAGTTGGAGAAGGCAAGACTCCAGCTCGGTGCGGATTGCCGAGGTATTCTCCACATCATCCCCGTCATCCACTTCGTCTTCGCCGTCATCAAGCTCCGGGGTAACTTTCACAAGGGCACCCAGCGGCTCCAATGTCGAGGGGTTTGCGTCACTGTACGTACTGTTGTTCAGTAAGAACTTCAGCTGCGACGCACGGAGGTGTGGCACGGTAAGTATCAGGTGATGTAAGAGGCCGGTGATTGATTTGAAAATTGTAGTGCTGCGTTCCTGAGTGTCCGTGATGTGCCCCGTGACGAGCCGATCATGCAGAATGGAGAGGGCGATGAGGGCAATCTGAAGGTCGTCGGCTAGTGATGGCAACTGGCGGCGCCGCTTGATTGCCATAAAGTAAGCGGAGACCACATGCTGGAAAATATGAATGTCACAGTTGGAAAGAAGGGCCTTCAAGAAACTAGGGAGCAGCTCGGGAAGGGCAATCGAGCTGTCGACTCGGACGGCACACACAAAATGCGCGGCGAGAGGTGGCTCATCGAGGACAACTGCACAAGGGTTCACCTCACCTACCGTAGCCATGGGGTCATTGTGTATCGGGTGCTCATCCCACGACTCGGTCTGCGAAGCCAGCTTTGTTTTTCTGTCCGCTTGGAGCCCTGAAGGGGGCGAAGTACTCCAAACGGATGATGCATCACCCCCTGTCATTATCGTCGTCCGCTCCGCCATGCGACGGGCAACAGCCAGCATGAGGCGATACGGCTGCTTGCAACCCACTTGAAGCATAAGACTAAGCACCTCTTCGACCTCTTCATCCGTGACAGATGTCATGAAGTCGGCTTCGAGAGCGATGTGTGCCTCGTCACCGTTCTCTTTCTGTTCATCGGCGGCATCGTCTCCGTCGTCCACGTCGTCCTGGTTGATTTTCGCGCCAGGGGCTAAGCTATCCTCTTCTGTGGCACCCTGCTTGTTCTTTGCGCTAATCTCTACTTCACGCGGAGCAGTCGTCTGTGGCACCGCTGAGGCATCCGTCCCACTTTCGGTCGGCAAAACACTATCCCTACCACTAGCATCAGCCGCTGCGAGACAGTGAAGGTAGTGCTCAAACCACGATCGCACCGTTTCACGGCGGGCGTTGCTGACGGCGATGTTGTCGCTGTCGAGGGCGCCGATCGCCAGCAAATAGCGCACAGTGCGAGTGATGATCATAGTGTGCACTTTGAGAGCGTTCGCGTGAGGGAGTGCAGAGTGTGCGCTTAAGCGCATCCCTAGGTTGCGCTGTGAAAAGATAAATGCGGTGTGCTCCGGGATGGCCGCCTTGCACTCTATCGCCAAAGGGGCCACAAATCGCACGAAGGCGAAGAAGTTGTTAAAGTGTCCATCCCCTGTGAGACGAATCATGTGAAGAGCCAAACGACGTTTTGTCTCGTCCTTCGTGAGGAGTGCAGCTGCCTTGGCGAGCACAACAAAAGACTCGGTCTCCATTCTTGAGTACTTCCTTTCCCTCAACACTGGCAGGAGCAACACTCTGAGAAACAGCTGCTCGCCCATGGCCTCATCTGCCGAGAGAGTTTGATAGGTGAGTCGGCTATCTACATATGCGTTGAGCGCACTCATCGTCGCCACACTCGTTGCGATGAAATTTCCTTTACACCGCGTTGATTCACTGAGGCTCCTCTCAGTACAACCCTTCCAGTCAATGGACGTGACGAGGGATTTGACCATGAGAAATATTTCTGCTTTGGCATCCGATACCCCTTCCTCCATACGATGGGTTGACTTGAGTGATTCTTGACACTTCCCTAAAAAAAAAAGAATCGCACAGACATCAAGATTGAGTGGCATCTTTGAGCTTAACGGTTGCTTCGCATTCTCCACCAGAGAGCCGTTACGCCCACCATCCACCGTCGAAGCCTGTATCTTTCCGAGTACATCGGGCATCGACGCCACGGTACATAACAAAAGCGATCGACACATCGCCCACGGCAACTGCAACCCCAAGCTTAGGAGAAGTGACAGTGCTAGAGGAGGGGTGAGTCTCGACTGGGTCTCATCCTCAGCGCCGTCGCTCTGCGGAAGACTATGGCGCAGAAGCTGATAAATCCGCTCACGGTAGTTAGATCTGCATTTGGCGTAGCTGAGCACCTCCGCGAGAACATCAAGTTCCATGGTGGTTGACCAGTTTAAAATGTAGTCTGGCACAGAACTTGTCCGGCAGAGGCTCCTACTTCGAACAGCTGCTAAGATAGCCGGGAGGCAACGCATTTCCTCAGTTGTGAAGGTGGAGGGGTGTCTCAGGACGCATACCAGATACTCCATTAGGTGTACTCGAGACGTCGATGGCGCAGATCGTGCGTTTGCAATAATGCGCGCGAAATCCATGACCCGTACAGAGCTTTTTCCGGTAGCATGAGATGCCGAAGGCGTGTTTGTGGCGTGTGACGCGGAGTCACATCCCTGTGTACCTTTTTGCACGGTGGTCGTCGACGGATTGCCTGCGGTAAGACAAGCGCTCACTGAGGTCTCTGTGCCGCCGGCCAACCCACGACTCTGGCGAGACGCGTGCACGGCGGGCGTGATCAGTACATCGAGGAGCTTTGCAACGGTAGAGATGAGGTTATGGTGATGTGTGGCTAGATATTGCTGACACCGCCCTGGATCAAAAAGAAGAAGCGTCGTGAGAAGGGCTTCGATAGCTGTGCTCTCCGAAATGCTTGACTGCACATCTTTTGACGCATTGCAGTACAGATTTATTTGATGAACAAGCGCAAACCAAAGTGCCGGTGGAGCCGAAAGAGTCTCCACCGTATCGGCAGATAGTTTTTGCAGATTTTCATGGGTAATACGATGCAGCGCGTAGGTGGCAGAAAGGAGAATCAGAAATGGTTGAATCTCCAGCTGCTCACTGCTGATCGATCGCACCACCAATAGGGAGATGCACCGACACAATCCTTCTATAAGTTGGCTCGATTGCGTGTCAGGAGAACCGCTCACAGCTCCTTGGTGTTTCTGACGATCAAGTACATCGGACAGAAAAGTTAACAGAACTAGGCATTGCCCACAGGAGAAGCTGTCAACGCTTTCTTGCACCCACCGCAGCACGCTCAAATTCATGTCCTCGATTTCTTCACTCGTATTCCCCGCGTTCAGAAAGCCGAGTCGCTCTGCGTCTTGGTGGTAGGCACACCAGCGGATGATTGCATTGAAGCCGCGGCGCTTGATGTCTTTCTGCCTCGAATATGACATCGACGCTGCCCCGTTCCGCTTCTTCAAGCAACACGGCACCGACTCCCTGAGCTGGTGGAGAATCGCAGCAGGTTTTAAAAGCTGCTGAGCGTCGGTCTCAAACAACGATGAAATCTGACGCAGTGGAGGGGACGTGAGGAGTATCAGCGGCAATCTCGACGCAGCAGCTCGGCACGGCGCCGTCACGAAGACGACCATGATCGTATACTCGAAAGCCCTCTGGAGATATGAGCGGAAGTGAGCTCTACGTTCAAAACAGTCGTGCCCTCCACCCCTCTGGAGGATGGCTTGGCACCTACTTCAGTTCACACTTTAATTGAGATATAACCTAGATAATAAAAAAAAAAGGGAAAGGGGTTCAAGGATGGGTGAGGCGGTAAAACGTGAAAAGAATAAAAAAGACTAGAGGAGGCACTCATAACAGACATCTACAAAGTGAGGAGTTGCGGCGAGTGAAAATAATTTTAAAAATGCGCGAGACGGGTGGAAGGGGGGAAGACAAGGAGACGCGATCACGCCAGAGGCACGACAGACACGTTTCCCTTGTAACCATCTCCCCTACAAGGTAGGCCAAAGCCTTACGAGTCGGTGGGGATTAGCCATATCAACTGAAAAAAAAAAGACCGCATTTGGAGGTGCAAAGGGGACTGGGATATGTGATCTATTTTTTTTTAAACATCCCTAGTGGTTGTATTTTCCCCTTCTTTCCACCCTTTTTTGTGTTGTTATTTTTTTTTATGAAAGGTAAATATCTTTGGCAGCTTGTATGTACGAAAAATTGTTTTCAATTTTTTTTTGCCGCTCACTTCGTTCTGCACCTCTTTTGTTCATCAACTACTCCCATTACAAGCAAAAAAAAAATCGTTAGGATGACTAGGAATGTGAATATGAACGAGTAGCAGGTGCTCGAATCTGTAACGAGGGAAAGGTGAAGGTGGGCAGAAGAGGGGATGAAGAAGGTTCCGAGGTGCGGAACACATTAGAGCCCCGAATAACACGTATACTCGTAGTCATTCAAACTTTGGTTTTGAGCATCCTCACGCGGTCTCGGAGACTCGTACTAGAAAGACGCGAGGTGTATGCATAGTCTTTACTAGGCCACCATGAATGAATCATGTGAGGTTCTGCTCGATGGCCTCCATCACACTCTTCACAGAGCTGTTTGCACGACTCAGTTGAATCCGTACGAGTTTTAGGTCTTCTTCGGTAAGACCTTCCAGATCTGTTATACTTTCCAGTGTTGGCTGCGCTACGCAAGGCAGCAGCACCATATCTACCGCCTCGGCCTCGCGTTTCCGCTTGCCGCGGTGATTTTTGCGCTTTGCAACTTTTGGGACTAACGGCGGGTCAAGGGGTATTGCTGCTTCACGTAGCCTCGTCGCCGAGAGTCCTGAGGCATTTATGCGTAGAAGACGGGAGAGCAGCGCAGTATTATCCAACGCACCGCTAAACCGACTTTCCTCGCGCATAGCCACCAAGAGCGACCATGCACTGCGACTGTTCGCTTGTCTTTTACCTAGCAGAGCTCGCACCTGCTCGTAGGCGCTTACGAGCCGCTCATTAAGCTGCTGCTCTGCCGTTCGGAGCTGCTCGCGCTCCTCCGTACGCGCAGCATCTCTGCGCATCTGCAAAAGGAGAGCCCGTAACATCGACGGCGATACTGAGGCGCGCAGCTCTGCTGAGAGTTGGCCAATAGGTTTCTCATCACCTACTTCACAGTCAGGGCTATGCCCATCACCGTGCGAATGATCAACAGTAGTAGATGTGAGAGTGGTGTCAGCCGAAGAAGGCGGCATGGGAGCAACGTCTCCAGCGACGGCCACATGGAGTGAGGGCATTGCAGATTTTTCTTTTGAGCAGAGGTACGCAGCGTAGGCAGTGTGGTGGTTAACGAGCTCGCGCCAAGCACGCTGTGCAGCCGCGGTGCCTTTGAGCTGAAGTGCCCTTTCCAGGTGTCCCTCCGCTTCGTCTACAGATATGACGTGATGAATGGATAGGTAAAGACGCCCTTGAAGCCGTCCTCCAGATGCAGCGGGCTTGCTGCTCCGAGGGTCTAGTGGTTTATCAGGTTCAGGGAAAGGGTACAGCAGCGTCGGGTCACGATGCGCTTCTCTGCCATCCGCAGCGAGAGAGGCTGTGTTGTTCCACGCCTGTAACCCCCAGGAGACTTGCACGAAATCTGAAAAAACCATCGCCACCCGCGCGACGTCATCGATGGTGCAGGTGTAACGGCAATGTCGCGTTACTGCGCTTAGCCACCGATCATTAATGGCGACGCTGTGCACCGGTGTCCTACGACCTAGCGTCGGTCCAATGGAGGAAGGCGATGGAGGCCCCACTTTTCTGGTGTGGCACTCAGTATCAGTTGGGAGATCTATGCGGTTGTGAAGAGCGCCGATCTGCGCTTTCTCAATTAGACTTACGAGGCACATGCTATGTAGCAATTGCGCTAGGTGCGCATTCCAGGTAGAGCTATCCGCTGTGACGGTGATAGTTTTTCTACTACGTGGCGTAGCTGTCAAAATCGTTCTGGGAGGAGTATCTAGGGTAGGCGTAGAACTCACCAACGAGCGCACATACTGGGAGTCGAGAGCTGCGGCATGCCGTGGTGGGTATTCGTTGGAAGGGGACGAGGGCATACGCAAAAGCTTGTGTGAGAAAAATTAACGCCCAAGAACAGAGACGATTTGACTTTTTTTTTAATTCCAGAAGGACGTGTATGCGTGTGGGACTGCAAACTACACGTTGGGTTTTATCAAGTGTCGAGTGCCAGAAAAAGAAAAAAAATGAGAAGTGCTATGGACACTTAGGCACGGCTGTGCACGCGATGATGACCCGCGTACCGAAGAAGGGGAGAGATTACCCTTCGTTCGTGCACACCTTTTGTTTGCTTTGTATTTCATGCAGTGGGGCCCTGCTTTGATTACAGGTATCAGTAGGGGCAGTCACTGAGTTGCGGAAGGGGAGGGGGTGGGGGGGAGGGAGCGAGCGTGTAGCTGCACGAAGGTAATTCAGACGAGAAGGTGTACGGGAATCGAGACTAACGACGAGACGAGTACACCAGTACGAGATGAGAGGAGGTCTGAAAAAGTCCCCCCTAAGCATTGCTTAGAAAATCCTCGTGTGGTGGAGCAGGTATACCCAGAGTCGACAGTGGAGATGAAGGGGATGGGGTTAGATGGGGTCACTCTATAATGTGGAAGACGATGCAAATCAAATGCAAAGCACTCTGTGCGGTAGACCAGGTGCGGTGGGAAAAAGGGATATTCTTTCGTCAAAGCGGAGAAAGCGCTGGCCCAAGACATCTCCCTGGTCAACTGTGAAGATACCCACACGTGCAACCGCAGGAAAGAACAAAAACTTCTACGGTGGCTAAAGTGACTTCTCGTGAGATTGACCATCATCCTCTAAGCAAAGAGAGGAAGAGAGGAAGGGGTAATTCACAAGCGTACTTGAGGCCTTTCGAGCTTTCCGGATTCCTTGATCGCATATCACCAGAAAATCCAGTCAGAGAAGCAACTGGTGGTCACGCGTTATACGTACCTCCTAGACATGAAAAAAAAAAAACAACCCTCATAAATATCAATAAATAAATAGGAATAATATAAAATATATATATATATATATAGATATATATACACGTGGTTTTCAAAACCCATGGACGCGATTGCAATGGACACTCATCAAGATCTGCTGCAACAGCCCTCACTGGCGGCAAAACGTCGGTGTTGAGAGAGAGAGAGAAGGTTGGGACAGCGTCTATGCAGGATTCCTTCGACGAGCTTTCTCGTTTAAAAAAAACAAGATAAAGGAGAAAAGATACAGTATGGAAACGGAGAATCTACTCATACGTGCATACAAAGACACAGAAACACACACTTGACTACACGTCTGCTCCTCCTCCTCGTCTGTTCAACGCGTAGAGAGGTAAGAGCGTGCAGCACCAACGCAGAGAGGGTGTTCCGAAGAGGTGATGTCGAGATCCCCTGATAATGTTCACATCAGACAAATCTCTGAAAAACTACCAATGCACATCTCTGACATTATCAACGCCCATCTCTCTCTCTGTGCGTGTGTTCATAGATATACACACAAAGCTTGTCTCTGACTCGGGCGCGCACTAGCGAGCTATCTATAAAGGCAAAACAGCACTATCTACGAGATACACCTGACCTTCGTCGAAAAAGTTCGAAAAAAAAAAAAGATGCATCTGAGCGCGAAAAAAAAAAATCTGGTCGCTTTCAGCCATCAGTCTATAGGTAAAGGGGATGTTACGCTCAAATGTGTGACATGGACGACGCGACAATATTTCGTGTACCATGCTGAAAAATCAAAAAGGAGTTAATGAAGTGAGGTGTCTCACTCCGTGGTGCCCCTCATGTGCGAGAGTCCTCTAGTCGAAACCAAACGAATCTCTATAAAACAAAGTCGAAAAGCATATCCGACTTCTTTTTTTTTTTACCGGCAGTCAAACCAGCTCGCTTACCTCCCTGAATACTCCCCAAACAAACTGTGAAACACAAACACTAGTCTAGGCGATATGGAAGAACCCTTTGTGTGGGCGTGTCTAAGTGTGTCGAGTTGCAGGTGGTGTCATCTATCTATGCTCCCTCAAAAATAAGATATGTGCAGGTACAACAACAAAAAAAAAATGAAATGACTGAGAAGAAAAATGAGGAGGTTACTCCTTCGTCTATGCCTATATATGTATATAAATCAATCTTACTAGCGGGGTTTTGTGCCCAGTAGTGACTTTTATGCAAGCGCAAAAAAAAAAAAAAAGGTACTACTGGTGGGAATTTGTGAGAGCGGCGAAGAGGATTCAAAAAAAAAAAAATCACCCTCGATGAACCGTAACTAAAATAAGCAGTGAATCGAAGGGCCGGTCAGCGAGACACACTGAACGGAGTACCGGAACAAATCATGAAAAAGGACAACCATTTAGTGCCAATGTGCAGTGTCTTTCGATATCACCAACAGGCATTCTACTTCTTCAGTGCCTCGGCGACTGCAGCAATACGAGCTTTTGCGCTGCGCTTGTCATCCTTCACATTGGTAAGTGTCCAGGCCTTGGCAACCTGAGCCATCCGCGTCGAGCTCGGAACGTCTTGCATCGCGGGAAGTAGGGCTGCATATGTGGCTCCAAACGGGTTTCGGTTGTAGTACGAAGGAACTTTGATATCCTTCTCTTTGAGGGTTGATAGGTTCATGCCTTTGAGCGCCGCCGCCGTCCCTGTAGGGCGTGACTGGGGTGTGTGTTGACCGTGCGTTGGCAGCGTTACACGAGGGGGAGGAATCATCGACTTGGACCCTGTCCGTTTCTCCAGAAGTTCAGTTGCGCGTGCGATGCGTTGATTGAGGCCTTTCAGAGCGTGTGTCTCTGTCCATAATGCTTTGATCTGGCGAGACGCTTGTCCCTTCGGGTGGTTCGGAATGAGCCCTGTCATACACATGTGCCGGTAAAAGCGAATGTAGGGGTTTCGACGACGGCGAGCAGTGTCGACACTGTTCGTCTCTACGACGCGTTTGGGTTTCACCCCCAGGTGTGCTTTGCGTGATTTCATTCCCGCTCTCTTTGCGAGAGAAGCGCTGTTGGAGATGCTCCTTTTGTGAAATTTTATGCCTTTTGTTGTCTTGTGTTTTACCAAGGGTGACTTGGCACTCGTAATGCGCCGAGTGTTCCCCTTACCAGAGATCCGCCGTCTCTTCAAAGAAATACGCGCTACTCGATTTTTTAGCGCTCTTGTTCGATTTCGCGTCGCGATTTTACGAGTAGGCCGCGCTTTGACTGCCCTTTTCAGCCTCAAGGACGCTGTGTGAGACTTCACTGACTTTAGCCTCTTACGGTTGCCTCGACGTGTCGCTCCCTTCGCACTCGCGCTAGAGGCAGGCGTAATGCGGCGCTTGCTTATCTTCTTACTCAATCTCCTTGATCTCCCGCTTTTTACAGGCTTCTGTAGTTTCTTCAGCAGACGCACAGCCAGGTCCACGCGTTTCTGCGATGAAAGGTAGCGCTGCTGCCCAGTCAAAGCCCACACCCGTAGCACTCGCTTGCGATTCGCCTCCGTAAGCGGAAGCTTAGTACGTCTCAGCACTGCTTTTTGGAAAGCGGCAAAAAAAACAACGCCCCTTTTCTTAGGACGCTGTGTCTTGTTCACAGAGACTGCTTTGCGTTTCACGGAGATTGTTTTGCGTTTCGTGGAGGCGCTCTGCAGGGGCTTTGGAACGGATGATGCACTTGGCTTCCGCACACGCTTGGAAACCGTGTCTACTTCCTTACTGATATGCTTGCATTCCCTGCGGAAGACACTGAGTGCCGCGGTCACGCGCGGTGCACAGAAGCGACTACCATATTTCGGCGCTGTCCTGCGCCATAGTACAGCAGCCGTCTGCATCCTTCGTGGGGTTTTTTTCGTTATCGGCCCACTGAGTGCTTTGAAGAAGCTCGCAAACGGTGGCCGGTGGCGCACCAAAGCTGGCGCTGATTTCCGAAACATGGTAACGTTTGGAGTCCCTTGTTTGATTCACAGTTTAGGAGACTATTACCCACGGTATCAGCTCAATGACAGTGTTTTGAAGTTGGTGTCTGTGTGTGTGCCGTAGCAAAAAAAGGCGATCACAAAGCCGGGAATGGCTCTATTATTCTTGTGCAGCTGATATGATATAGATAAAATTTCAGGACGGTCACGAGTCACGGATAAGTTATCATATGGTGGTGTTGCGACGTTGGCGAGCAGAAAGCCCTCATGTCCATAACAGAGATTCAGAGCAGAAGAATGTAAGGGGACTGTGCTCATTATTTCTCTTCTTACGCATAGCGGTGCTATTTAAAAAAAAAAAAAGCACCTCATCCTCTCACTGTTATTTCACTAGTAAAGAGGGAAAAAAAGAATGAAGGCAGAAACTCATGCGACAGCGGTCTGCATGCACCTTGATATAGTAATATTTAGAAGATTCTCGCGGTGTTCAAAAGACAGCGTGTATTGGCAGCTTACCTCCACTCGAAGCGTTACCTGTTCCTTTGCGAGGATAATATATTCACTAGAATAAATTCGCGTGCTGCTGTGTTTCCCATTTTCACAAGGTAAAGACAATTTTATGTGGATTTGAACCCTCGTCAAAAACTTTTTTTTTCAGGCGGAGTCATTCGTTGAGATAAGAAGAAAGTAGTCGCTGTGACCTTCAAATCCATCACATGTTCTTCTTGTGCAGGTACCTGGAAACCACTTGAGTGTGCTCAGGGAGTGAAGAGAGGCGTAGAGACGTGAGAGTTGTCACCTCTTTATTTCCATGAAGCTTAACCGAATTATATCTTTGCAGGCTCGTTTTGGTAAATATGTATATAAATATATAGGTCTGTGAGTATACCTCTGTATGTGCATCAGGAGAACGATAAATGAAATACCCAAGCGAGCAATAGAGTACTCCTGACGGATATATAAATAACCATCCTTTCCATCATCTGGAGGTGAACGGTAGGAGAAAGCAAAAGGAAATAAAAAAGAAAACCGCCGTTGATAGCGCCGATGTTATATACTCGTCCTTTTTTTTTTTGCTTCACTGTGCCATTCATTCTCTCGCTAAAAGAAATCGAGTTCGCATACGAAAATGATCCAAAACAATACAAACAGCCATAAAGCCGGGTAATATAAAAATTCAAATAAAAAACTCACATAAAGCGTTTTTATTAGATGTCATGGAGAAAAAAAACAAGGAGTTTCAGCTAGCACGACAAAACATTTCTCCTGGCATCTTTGAAGGAGTGTTACGCCACCTGAGAGGTGGCCTCGTTACAGCAAGATTATGTAGTGTGGTGCTTTGTTGAGTAAAAAAAAAAAAGAGAAGGATAGGAGGAAAACCGTTTCACGGACACAGACTAACTGGAGAGAAAGCAACTTCTCTACATTGATTTCTGTATGAAAAAGGGTAACTTCTGGCAGCTAAGAGATGATTTGAATTAATCTATCGAACGCTGGAAAATTGAGACATTACGGCTCACTGCGAGAAGAAAAAAAAACAAAAAAGAAGGCGAATGGTGGAGCCCCTTTCCCCCCTGAAAGTGCCTCGACAATGACAAAAAAGTGATCCAAGTGTTTGTCAACGCGTCAATGCGCCGCGTGAGCTCGTTTCTATCCGAACAACAGAGTATTCAGAGCGAGAGTGTTGGCATCTGTGAAACGGAAAATCTCATCTCTGCTTTGAATCTCTGCTATAAATTACACAACGTCACTTATACTTTGACCGCCTAACAACTCACCAGCATAAAAGCTCAACTTTTTGGTACCAGCTCAACTTCATATCACTCTTTCACTAACTCCTCAATTCTCGTTCATCTCCTAAAAGTCTCCGTTCGATAGAGGAGAAGTTATAGAAAACTGTCGCTATGTGTTTAATACTACTTTCAGCGATAACATTCACGAAAAAGTCGCCACTTCAACGCAGATAACCTTTGTTTTTAAAAAAGGAATCGAATCGCACCGACCTGAAGACGGAAAAGAGTTGGGGAGTCGAACACCGTCATTAAAACAAACCAGTCCCGTCAAAAAAAAAACAGTTCGATTGTAAACCCTTGAGACTATCTCGAACCGGTAGCCGCTGCAACTAAGTTGAAAACTTTCTGCGAAAAAAAAAGCCCAGAATATCATCACATCCTCCCCTAATAGGCAAAAAAAACAGGACACTAGACGTTTCCTGGAAATGTGCCGTATGGGCCCACTCTGGTGCGCTGCTCGGTGTTTACTGCATGCCACTGACGAACACAAGTTCAGGGGTACAGCATCGCCTTGGCATGGGGAGCAACGCACCCACTCGGGACCTGACAGAACAGGCGTTGCAGTTGCCGTCCAGGCGCTACCCCCTCTCCAGTCGACATGTGCGGTATATTACGCGCCACGCACGATAAAGCGACCCTCGTCGGGGAGGTGCGTTTTCGGGTCGGCTGCCTTCTCGATCGACCCAAAGGGCATTTGGGCAAGAAGCTTCCAGT
>CM007320.1:3305143-3325242 GCA_000333855.2 Endotrypanum monterogeii
GCAGCTCTACTGGGAACACTGAAGCAGCCCGTGGCGCGCCATCACGTGGAACAGCGTAGCACGGCTGTTTCAGCAGAATCGTGAGCTCGTTGCGCAGAATATACGCTTGAGCAACACTGATTCGCCTTCGTTCGCTAATCGCGGCGTCCGCCCCGGGAAGCGACACCACGCACTGCCGATGGAAAAGGGGCTCCCAGAGATACGCAAATCCGGCCTGCACACACGGCGTGAGTGCGTCGAGCAGAACGTTCTGTGCCGCCAGAACCGCAGCAAGTCGGGTGCACGCGTCCACCTCTTCCACTTCCCAGAGAGGCAGTCCTCCTCGGTTACACCTAACCACGGCAGTGAGCTATCCCCATCTGCCTGCTGGGTGGAGAGCTGACGGTGTACCCTCTCGTCGATGTTTGGTGCAGGTGCTGTCGAGGAGAGCCCCGGTGGATGAGCATTCTCAAATGGGGCCTCGCCACTGTTCTTGCCCTTCAAGTCGCCAGGTAGGGCATGTCGCCCGTCACAATTGCTATCCTGAGTTGCACCTTTGGAGGCATCGTAAACGTGTGGGAGTGCTGTGGGTGCATGTTTCTCTGTGCATGCAGAGCTGTTGCCTATTGCCTTTTTCTCGTTATGGAGAGCAGCACCACCGGATGAGGCGCGATACGGGACGCAGCATTCAGCCCCGAAGAACAATCCACAAAGTCGGAGCAGACCATCCATTTCGATGTAGTCGAATCTCAGATGCGTCGCTAACCGCCCTGGTCGAAGCAGTGCGGGGTCGAGTCTTTCCGGGTGATCTGCTATCATCACCACTATTCGCTCCGGTGCCTCTACAGCACCATCGAGGACATTCAGCAAAGCAGAGAGGTTCAGTGTGTCCATCTCATATTCGTAGCAGACCAGTAGCTTATGAAAGCCAGACACCCTTGACTTCTCCATCGGAAGCTGTGCCCGTGATGACTTTGAACTCACTCGCTTCACCTTGTCCTGGAGCAGCGCCTCCGTGCTGCCGCCGTCATCTCCGACAACATTGGGCAAACTCCGACTCCGAAGTCCACGACAGCGGCATACACGCACATTGCTTGTGTCCTCACGCGCTCGCACGAGGTCGCTGCTGGTGTCGACGTCCTCAATGAGAAAGATTACCTTTCCGACACTCAGGAGTGCCCACTCTTCTGTGCTACCGGGCAGCGCCTCTTCGAAGTTGAAAATGCTGAACAGCTGGTCGCTCCGCGTGAGGCTGGAGAGAGAAATGCGGACTATGTGGCGGTGGGTGTGGTGGGCGAGAGCACGCACGAAGGATCGCTTGCCTGTACCACGTGGCCCGTAAAGGAGAAAGCCTAATTTGTGGGGAAACCCCTGGATTGCATAACGACCCTTCTTTTCTGTGAAGCGCTGGAGCAGCGCCTTGACATGCTCGCGGCGAGGAAAAAAGACGGTGTCCAGTGTCGGCCCAAGCGGTAGCGGCACGCTCTGAACCAAAACCCCACCACCTGCAGGAATGGTCCGATACATGCGCAGGGAGTTTTCCTCTTGGTTGCAATATCCATTGTCGAAGTAAAAGTTCAGCGCGTCGCTGACAAAACGCCGTAAAGTCTTGTCGGCAGCAGCACCGCCGTCGCAGGTATTGGCCTTGCGCACACGGAGAAAAATGCTGCGGTATGCTTCAGGCGCATAGTTTTTCAAGCGCAGCGTCGACATCCAGGTACACACCTCCACCCCCTCTTGGTGAGTGGGGGTCCAGAAAGGGTAAAGAGGCAGCTTCACTGGCACCATCAGTTTCTCGTTTTTCCGAAACGACAAGTCCTCTTCGCTGTCCCATTCCGCCTCTTCATCGCACTTGCAGTGAAGGGAGAGCAGATTGATAATGAACGACTTGTTTCGTAGCTCAGCAGCGGTGAGGGGTTTGACCCGCCAGAGCTTCTGCGTCATGTATACCAGAATAGCTGTAGACAAGTGATGTTCCAATTCAAAAGAAGAGTACAAATAAGTACTTATAACGTCGTGCAGTCTCCAGTAGACGTAAGGATGCTCTACCGGGGTTTCCATTGCGTGCCAGAGCGCGATCTGTCGAAGAGTGATGTAGCCAAGAACAAGAAACACCAGAACCACTTCGAACGGAAAAGGCAAATAGCTACTTGACAACCTGTAGAGGACCGCTACGAGCGCATTCACGCGTGCCTCAAAGATTTGTAAACCGGAAAAGATGTGGTGAACCTCCGGTGCTGACGAGAACACTGGCGTTGAGACGCCAGCAAACGGTGAGTTGAACATTCAGTTGTTTCGTATTGGACGGTGGTGGACCTTCAAGAAGATGGAATGGTTTCATCAGCAGATCGCTGCCGAGGTTATGGAGCGGCAACGCAGGGGATTTTCAGAGACCACAACAGTGGCAGTCACTGATAAAAAAAAAAAGCTGGATTGGTAGCAGGAAGGCGAAGACCTGTAAGCGGCAAACAACCACAGGGAAATGTGCATACCCCTCGGCGGTGTGAAAGGGGCCCACCACAACAGGATCTTCGCTAGCCGGGTGGGGTCAAAGGCGTTCCGACAATGATGAGCGATTAGGGAGGGGGGGGCCTGAACACACGCTCATGTATCGTGTGCTGTAAAACTTTTTAAAAGGTGAAAGCATCGCGCAGAAGGGGGTAAAAATATGTACACGAAGAGTGGGGGGAGGGGGCATAAGGGAAGGGTGCCAAATTGTTGCGGGGGGGGGGGGGCGGGGCAGCGGTGAGGCCGAGTAGTGTCTCTCCCAGCTTCAGCCACAAGCCTTCACCCGCGAGCGCACTGCTCACGCCCCTACACCAGGAGAGAATCGGGAAAGGAAGACGGCGAAGGCGCACTGGGCACTCCTCGCTGGATCAAGGCGTCAGCACAAACAAAAAATGTGTCAAGGGTGATAGGATGAGCATTTCTGTTAGAATAACCGTATGGCGTACATACACAATGAAAGAGACCGAAGATGCCAAGAGTAGATGAGAGGGACCGGAGTGCGCATTTCTGTTGGGTAACACACAACAATAGCCATCCCTGAGCACTCGGCCGAGAGAGACCTTCGTTCAACTAAGAGAGAGGCTCAGCATCTTACAGAGCGATGACAACGATGATGTTTCGTTTGTCTGCTTCCGACCTGCAATGAAAGCTTATCCAGCCGGTAGTTACAGAAGAGGGGTCGCAAAAACATCACGAACGTAGACAGTCACCGATTCTCTGCCTTCCACACGCACAAACATCCTCACTCAGAGAAGCAGATACCCTCACAAGCTCTCCGTTCCAGTACAACTGGCCTCTCCCAAGAATGCAAACTCACCTCCAGGTATCGATCATGGGAAAATAAAAGAGGGATAAGGAGAACATGATACTGTACATGAAAAAGTGAAAGAGAAGAAAGGAGAGGGGGGGGGGAAGAAAGCAAGAGCGAGCAAGAAAAGCTGTGCACTGTCTTTTTTTCTTTTTTTCTGAGACAGGATCTCTGATTAGCATGCTCTGATGGTCCTCTTTCGTTCGTTCATTGAAAATTCATGTCCAGTAGTGAAAGAGAAAATATATATATATATATATATATATATATTTCTTTATGTATATATACCATACATTTACTCAATACAACTATCCATACTCGCTTTCACGCAGACAAAACTAAACGGTTTGAATGGAAAAGGGGAGGATAAAAAAAAAGAGCGAAACAAAGTATTCAGATGCATCACCGTTGGGGAGAGAGGAGGTGTGTGTGTGTGTGTGTACATGAGCGGTTGGGTGAACCCCTAAAGAAGAGATTAAGTGCGTGAAGGATTTCGTGTACGCTGCAAATTCAGCATGGAACTTGATATTCGAGCCTATAAGGGGGGAAAACAGAGGCTGGGTAGCGCAGTCGACTCAAGAGAGAGAAATATAGAGGAAAACACTAAAAGAGCTTGGAGAAACAATGGCGGAGCGTGAGCGGTTTATACACACATGTGCCCATGGGTTCACGAAGCTTTCCAGAAAGAAAAATCGAAGCTCCTCCCCTGGAGCCACCTGATTTCGCTTCGCCAAACACAATCACACACTCAACAGGGTGGGGCTGGGGAAGGAAGAAGACCTATCCAGTGGAAATATACAAAGAGTGTGTGTGAGGGAGAGAAACTCGGAAAACAACAACAGCGACAGCAAAGAAAAGCATTACATTTTTAGTATAGCCAGCATCACCAAAGAGAATTGTGCGTAATTAATCGTTCCGATGGCCGATGGTTTGTTCGCCAGCTCCGTGGCGACCACCCTTACATCCGCAGCGCTGCGCATTACAAGCAGGAAGGGCATCAGGAACCGCTGCACCCGAGCGCGATTGACCGGAACACCGCAGTTGTCGATGGGAGATAGGAGACGAGACGGGGAGTAATGACGCCACACCGCAGAGCCCCCAGTCCATTCCTCCAGCAAAAGATCCACCAAGGCTGAGACCGGCAGAACATCTTTCTCACCCGCAGCGGCACAGAGCCTCTTGAAGAGCATATACATGCTGTGGTCGTCATAGTTTCCTCCCACAGCGACTCTTTGCGAGGTTAAGTAGGGCGGATCAAAGGCCACAGACTCCATCGTGCTCCCTGTATATTGGGCCACAGCCCGCTCGACGCCCTCGCTCTGTAGCAGCTGAAGCTGCTGTGATCGGTATGGATGTAAAGCCAAAGCATTGGCATGAACGTTCTTCGTGGATGATGCTTTCACAACAGCACCTTCGTTGCTCGTTTTGCTGTCGCTAGCATCCGCAAAAGATAGTGTGTCTGGGGATGCGTTCAACTCCAGCGCAAGCGTGGTGTGCCGAATTACCTCGAGGATCTCGTGGCACCACAACGTGAAGGGGATGTTCGTGAATGCCGCCTGTGCCACGTCGGTGGGAACAGTGCCCTCCGGCACGCCCCCGGGAAGGGATGTCACAGTGTACTCGTCAAGCTCCTTCACCGCCACTATCACCCTCCACACAAAGCCGCTGCCGCGTACATAGCGCTCAACTGTCTCCATGACAATCTGGCAAACGAGGAAAAGAGCCCGCCGGTAGCGCAGCTGCGGCATGAAGCGAGCCTCGTCGACGTCGCAGTCCTCCTCTACAATGACAACACTCTCCGCGTCACTGCCTTCGTGGAGGAGCTCGAGACAATGTGTAAGGAGATCGACCGGGTTGAGCTCCAGGACTACGACACGTACACCGTGAACCTCGGCGCACACAAAACCCTGTAGGACCCACTGCCGCAGTCGCTCCGCCGCTCGACTGGCATACACCACACCCCACAAAGTACCCCCCGCTTCAAAAGTCTCATTCTTTGGCAGATAAGAGGTCACCTCGTTATCAACGAAGAGCGTCGACACCTCGCGGTGTGTTGGCAACAGAAGCATGCGCGCGCAAGGAACCTTCTGCAACACGAGTGAGAGGAGAGGGTGAGTACTTTTCTGTGGCTCGAGGGAGGGACCCCATTCATTGAAAGCCTCCGCAAGTGTCACGCGATACTCGGTCATATCCATCTTGCCGTCGCGCCAGGCGAAGAGTCCTGAGGTAGTTCTCTGAATCACCTCAATACGCTTCAGCAGGCGGATTCCCTCGCGCCTGTAGCAATACATCCACGGATTTGGTGTTTCTACCACGCGGGGCTTCTGCTCAGTAGCATCCGTCTCCCACCCCGCAGCGCTGCCTGTCACCACGCCCGTACTAACTACGCCATTCGAATTCAATGAAGTGTCCTCGGCATTGAAGCGCTCGAGTACGCGGGCAACACTGGTGCATAGCTGTGAAAGTGGCGATGCATTGCGCACCTCACGCGCAACCGACTCGGGCACAACAAGGCTGTTGGGCCGAGGTGAGTTGACCGAGGAGCAGGGTGATACCGGGAGGACTGACAAATTATTCACACGATTGGCCGCTATTTGCGCGCGCCATTCATTGCGGTACTGAATGCCGCGCTGAAGCTCTGCGTAGTACGAGGAGGAGGAAGTGAGCACCGACACCAGCTTGAAGCGCGGCTCCGCCACTTGTGAGGGGTTCTTGTACTCCGGCTCAGGGGTAATGTTTCGGAATATGAGGCGTAGAATAGGCTCGGGGACTTGACTGTCCTTTGACTGGCCGCACGCTGTGGGCGTGGGAAGTCGGTACACAACAAAGGTATACTCAGGCAACAGTGGGTGGCGGGCCACGTTGCTTTTGCAGTTCATGTTGCGAGAGAAGATGTGCTCGTAGGAGTCTGCGATGCAGTTTCCTGAGTCGCCACAGCTAGGGGGTGCAGCCACAAGCACTAGGTACTCGTCCGAGTCCACCACCACGCCATACTCAAGAAACTCCAGCTGCCGCAGCGTCAGAGTATCTTTCAACAGTGGGTGCGAGGCATAAATGCGATGCACCGGGTGTTGGAAGGGAACAGCGAACTCATCGACAATGAGCTCGAAACGCATATCCAACCGCTCGATGTCGTGAAGAACCGCATTCGCCGAGCCTGGTTTTGTTAGCCCTTCCTCTGGGACCCAGGTGAAAGGGCTCAGCGGAGCGACGGAATTCTGTACATATTCCATTTTGTTCCTGGTTTCTGTCGGGGAAAAAAAAACGATGACTGAAGCTCACTTGAGGAAGTGAGGGGCGCGAGGGGGGGGGAGGGAGAGAGAGGACTGTGCTCCTAAAGCGAGAAGACAGAAAAGGGATACACTGGTGAACTGCGTGTGGATTTTGTGGGACTGCCTCCTGAACTAAAGATGATGAAGAGCGGGAAAAGGACGTCGATGATGCGGTGGATTTTATTTTGGGGGAGGTGTGGCGCAGACATGAAGAAGACCGTGACGAAAGATGAGAGGGAGCCTCCTTTCAAAACCCTCCCCTCCTCACCACCTAGACAGGGTGTGGTTTCTTTGGCACTAGGGCAAGCATGTTCACTGAGCAGAGCAACCCTGTGGGGTACACTGCGGTCGAGGGTGTTTGTATTAACGTGCGTGCGTGCACGCGTATCTTTTTTGAGGCAGCGAGAAAGAAGGGATCCTGGAATTTATCAAGCCGAGTGTACTCCGCGACTGTTCTTTCACTTCCTTTCACCTGGAGACGCGCGGGCGGTGAGAGGAATGAAGGCGCATGACCGATTGCACACCTCATCACTATTGGAGCAGCGGACCACGGATCCTCTTCGGGAGAGACGACTTGGCAGCTCGCCTCCCCCACCCCCCCCAAACAGACACACAAACACGGTGATACGCGAGGGGGGGGGGAGCGGAGTATTGGAATCACACAAGAAAAAAAAACAGACAGACACATACCGGCATACACACAAGCATGATGAAAAGAAGATGTGGTATCTGACGTGGGGACAAGTGGGCCGGCGGGGAGAGGCACTGTATGCCACAGAACAACACCGGTGGCGATGGGTTAAACGTGATCGTCTTCCCTTACGCTTTTTACTGCTGTTTACTTTCCCTTGTAGCCTCTGTCTGTGTGCGTGTGTGCTGTAGTCAGGACACACTTGTGTTGAAGATGTCAAACGCAGCCTTGTAGAAAATGTCGACATTTCGATCTATCAGCGCACGGTTCTCGAGGTCTGTTTGTTTCATCATGAGCACCAGCGTCAAGGAGCTCGGCAGCTCACGGACGTATATACAGTCCTCATTGCTAAGCTGGATCACTGCATTGGCGCCTTGGTACAAATCAGATGTAGTCGATGCCAAGCCATCTACGCCGCCAGGGGAAGAAACGGTCGGTGTACTAGTGGCTGTTGACACAGGCAAAACGTGCATCGGATCCGCCAAGGCGTCCTTCACACCTGCAGCGACAGCCTCGCGTGGTCGCGTGTAAATTCGACTCATTTTGACTAATACCTCGATGGCATCGCTGCAGAGGTCATACGTGCGAGACTTGAGACGGTTGCGCTCGTCCACTGCGACATAGATTTTGGATCGACTAAGGAAAAGGTAGGACAGGTCGATGTTGCTGTTGGAGTTCAGCATTTGAAGAAGCTCAGTTATATAAGGTGTCTTCAGCTTGATAAGCTTCTGTACCACGAGGGAGAAGGCCTGGAAGACGGAATGGTCATAGATGGAGGTGAGGTTGAAGTTCAGCCGCAGTGGGTGGACGTTCTCCAGAAGCTGTTTGGCCTCTTCCTCCACGCGACGCTGAAGGCTCGCGAGCAGGTCTGCCTGGTGATCCTCACTCAGCGCATCAACTTTGTGAATGAATACCTCAACACACAGCTCCGGGTTGTACCTGTAGGCGGCACTGATGGTGTCGAGGAGTCGCGCACGGGCGTCGTCTATGAGTTCGCGGCAATCTAACACGTACACAATTGCACCACAATTCTCCAGGAGCTGATTTACATCGTAGCGACTGGCGTTGTTCGGGTCGAACGGGTCGTTTTGTCCAGGAAAGTCCCACACTTCAAAATTTACGAAGTCATTCGAGTGCACCGTGGTCTTCTCCGGCTGTACGGTAGTGGCCAAGGTTGCCGAGTCGTGTGGCTGCATGCCCTCGAACACAACTTTTTGGATGCTGCTTTTGCCCGACTTGCGCAGCCCCATAAGCAACACCTTGGGTAGTGCAAGCATGTCGCTCGACATTCTGCTGCGGCCCCTCCGTGAAAGAGTGACAGGAAAAAGCAGAAGGTATCAAAACCAAAAGAGGTGAGGTGGCTTACGAAGGTAATACTTTGATTGTTCAACCGACACACGCACACACAAATCAATGTCGTGAGAAAAAAATCACAGCACCGGGAGGGCCACGTCTGGTCGTGGTGCGCCCAGCGGAAAAGACGGGGCACCTTTCGCCTGTGATGAAATCTTTATTTTTTTTTTTGGGGGGGGGGAGTCAAACCCGTCCGCCTCAGTGCAGAACACAAAGTCTACTTGTGATGTGGGCGGGGGGGGGGGAAGGCAAGAAGGAATGGGGATAGTTGGGGAAAAGGAAGGAAAGGGTGAGGAGGACGAAGCCAGAATGCGAGAGGCGGTGATGACGCCACCACTTCATTCCTTTGCCTCTCGACGCTGGCGATCTATGTGGCCGAGGCGCAGAAAAACGGCGAAGCACAGACAGCGCTGCTATTTCACATAGAAACACTACTGTGGTACATTTTTTTTTCTTCCGAGATGGGGTGTGTGGGGACCCGCCTCTCTAACCTTAACAAGAGCAGCGAGGCACCTGAGGACCACCTCAAATACTCTGTCCCCGTCCCCTGCAAAGATGTTCCTCGCCGCCGACCAAGTCTATCCCTCAAACTCGCCAGAAGCTGCGCTGTTGCCGACAACGAAAGACACACCTCCTGTACATGGGTCGGTTTGTTTTCTTGGGGTAAGGATGCGCTCTGCGACGCATGTGCGCGTCATCAGCTACAATTACTACAATCTGATGACCGACCGGAGAGTCCGCGAATACCAGCGACTGCGCTCCTTGTTTCGCCGCCGCTATCGCTCCAACGACAGGGTGTCCCGCGACAAGGGTTGAGAAAGAAAACCATTCTCACCACACACACACACACACAGATTTGCTTATATAACCAAAAGGGGAGAGAAAAACAGAAGCACCGAGAGGAGCATCCAAGTGGCCATCAAAGACCCTCGATCAAGCGCCCCAGTTGCACAGTCTGTGCCTGCACCACTTGACTTAGCAGCGGCCAGCGCAGCTCGTGTAGGTCTTTTGCTAGGCTTTGCAGCGTACGAAGGAGGCGCTCGGTAGAACGCTGAACCCCCCGCACGATCTCTGCCGTGCGGAATGTCTCATGCGCCCCTCTAGAGTTTTGAACAAAGTCCTGCAAAGTGAAAGCGTAGGCTGTCAAGGCTAGCTGTACTGTCTCCAAGTGAACTGACTGTACCTCCACTGTCGCGTCCATCTGACCGTCAACCATAAAAGAGTCGTCCACGTCTGTAGCTGTTTCGCCATCGGCGGCAAGCGCGCCACGGCTTGGGGATCGCGTCACACTTGACTCGTGCGAGGCAAAACCGCTGAAGCCTACACTCGGGGATCGCTCAGGCGCACCACCACAGCCGCCACCACCAGCGGTGGTGGTGGCCGTGACACTCCGAACGATCTGCAGCTCCCGCACAGTGAACTGGCGCAAGAACTCTAGCGAATCCACCAGTGATGTCACTGGCGAGGCAGCGGGGGAGCCACCGTCGGCGACGTTCGGCGCCGCAGCAGAGACTACCCCCGGTCGCAGCAGCTCTACTGGGAACACGAAAGCAGCCCGTGGCGCGCCATCACGTGGAACAGCGTAGCACGGCTGTTTCAGCAGAATCGTGAGCTCGTTGCGCAGAATATACGCTTGAGCAACACTGATTCGCCTTCGTTCGCTAATCGCGGCGTCCGCCCCGGGAAGCGACACCACGCACTGCCGATGGAAAAGGGGCTCCCAGAGATACGCAAATCCGGCCTGCACACACGGCGTGAGTGCGTCGAGCAGAACGTTCTGTGCCGCCAGAACCGCAGCAAGTCGGGTGCACGCGTCCACCTCTTCCACTTCCCAGAGAAGCAGTCCGCGCCGGTCGGACCTACCAAGCGAGGTAAATGCACTAAGGGCCGCGGCGAATCTGGGACAGTTGAGAAGGGCTACTTTTAGTGACAGTGCCCACCCCGACGCAATTGCATTGAACGGGCCCTGGACTGTCATCACGGTGCACCAGAGAGAGAGAGCTGCAAGCCAGCAGACACTCCACGCTAGACGTACATGACGTTGTGATGACACGTCGTACACTGAGGCGACGGAGAACTGACCTAGTGCCTGCAGAAAACCAACGAGGAGATCCTTATCAGCAAATCCTATTACCGCTGTTTGACCCCCACAGTGCGCAATCACACTATTCACGCACTCTAGAACCCGAACAAAGCGCAGCGCATGGGCGTTGGTGGTTTGTGTTGGCCGAACTAGGGCTGCGAGACGCGAGGCTATCTGCAACAGGGTCGGCATCAAGCGACTAACAAGTGTTGCGTCAGTGGAACCCTCGGCGCGGGGTCGGCTAAAAACACGAGTGCAGCCGTATACCAGCTGGTCCAGTACCTCCAGCGTCTCCGGTGACCACGACAGTTCCAGCAATTTGTCGTGCAGGGCATCCTGTAGCAATGTCACCAACTCCTCCACGGATAGGTAGGTAGAAAGCGCAGTCGGCGAAAATGCTGTGAGAACCACAACCGCGCCCAACAGCACAAACTCATGTGTTCTATTCGTTTTCACAAACGCAACCAGACGCTGAAGCAACTGCTGCGCAGTCGGGCTCATCTCCAGCGCATCTGTAGCCTCACCATCCATTGTGCTTTCCATTATACTTGTGGCTGCTTTCGAAAGACGCAGTTGCAGTTGAACCTGACGAGTGACAAAAGGAGTTAGTAGGGGTGGTAGTGGTTGGCACACCACAACTGACTCGATGGCGCACTCCAGTACGTACTGCGTGCGCTTGCGGAACAGACCTGCCGTGCTGCTATCAACACCACTGAGCCACAGCAGCTGCTCAAGCACGGAGGCCAACTCTGCCATTGCGTCTAGCAGTGACGCCAGACTATTATAAAGAAAATCGTCACCGGTACCGAGAAAAAAACGTGCAGTGGCGGTACCTACCGGAAACAGTCGCTGATTTGCAGCGCACATCTTTGAGTCCTCACCGGGTAAAGGATGCATCGCAGCCATCGTGCCCAGGAGGCTACCGCTTGTTCGGGTCGCTGAAGCAACAAGAAGCGCCGTTGATGCCGCAGCAGAATTCACAATGCTACTTGCTGAGGCTCTATAGAGAATTGAGTGCGAGTGGTCACCTTGCCTCCTACTTGCTAAGCCCTTTGACGTCTTTGTTCTGCTCGTGCGAGGGAACACAACACTGGAACTAACATCTGTCTCGTCCCCGAGAGTCATACTGGTCGCCTGCCTCACCAAGGAGTTCGTCAGATCAGCATAGTTCAGCCCGCGCTGCATGTCATCGTAAATGTTGCGTGCACGCTGCACAGCAGCAGTCCCGTGACGCAGGAGCTGATCCATGACATCTGTGTATGTAGCCAGCACCTTGCTACGCGCGAGTCTCGACATGCGAACTGCTGTCGTCCCAGAAGACAAGGGGGCGACTATCGCTTCTCGCCGCTGTTGTGTTTGCGAAGATTCATTGTTATCCCAAGAAGTCGTTGTAATCTTGTTGATGACAGTCCCCTTTCCATCGCCGCCGCCACCCCCACCTACGCCGCTGTCGGCGCTTACAGTAGCCGACTTCGACTGGGACAACTCAAGCGCAATTCTCGCATTCACGTAAGCAATGGAAGCAGCAACCAGTGTGGCCTCCTGCCAAACGCCATCTTTCCCACGCGTGTTTTGGGTTCCCTCTGTGCTGTCTACCCGCGGTAGGTGCGATCGAATTTCTTGGATCGGCACGAGTCTGGTCATGCCGCTAGAGCGCAGGATGTTCAGTGCAAGAGCTCTCTCGTAAGGGGTCGCCTTGTCTGAGCGCACCGTCTTCAGCAGCAACTGCATCAGTGGCAAATCTGCTGGCTGCGTCTCCGCTGCGCCGCCATCGTGGCGGCTCACTCGCTCCTTGTCGTTTGAGGTCGGGCCAGCAGCAGCACTGTCACTAGCGTCGCTGTCCCAGTCCCAGTCACGCTTGTCTGGTCCGAAAAAATAAATGAATAGTGACGGGCACCAGAAGGTCATGGCCTGTACCACTTCCAGACGCATCACGTTCGATGGCGAACCCATGCGCTCCTGCTGCACCTGCAGCATTTGCTCTGTTAACGCGGAAACTTCGCTGAGGGAGAGATTCGAGCGGAACATTTCGAGTATGGACTCGGAGTTGCCATGAATGGCGGTCGTGTGCAGAGCTGCCACCAGGAGCTCGGTCACAGTGTGATGAGTCAATTCCATCGTGTTGTCGCAGAGCAGGTGCAGGAGCACATGCATCACACTACGCGCGCGATGGTCATTACTTTCTATCAAGAAATCAGACATGGCTCTAACACCAGTGATGTTCATTTGTGGGCAGCGTGGTGCTGGAAAAATGGTCGTTGCGACGAATGTGGGTACGTTGTACAGCAGCACAACTTTGTAAAGCACAGAAATCGCAACGGACACTGAGCACCACGTTGATTCTCCAGCCGCCACCCAGCACCCCCTAGCATATGCCTGCATCAGCGTATCCAGCGCCTCGCCAAGTCGCCCAACAAGCCGTGGAAGCTGCGGAACTGTTACACTGCCAAATAGTGCCCAGTCGCCTAAGTCCTCCTCCATCAAGGCGAAGATGGTGTGCACAAGCATCGTCGCAGTCGCCGCTCCGCCGGAGGACCAGCTGAAAGCGCCTTGTGGAAGCTCTGCCAGAAGAAAAACAAGGCGACCGGGATCTGCTGGTGAGATATCATGCGCAGTATGGCAGAGATGATGGTAAAGCTGTACACACGCACAAAGATCAGTTTCCACGTAACCATTATTCAACGGAAGGGCTGTCCAATGCGATGAGGTCAAAAGTTGCGCCATGAGATCTCCGAGGGAGTCTACAGCAGATGCGTAGCGCTGCAAAAGACGATACGCCAGTCGCTTCATCTTCAGTGAAGGACTGCGTGCTTTGATAACAGTGGTAACCAGATGGTTAACCAAGTCGACAAGATGACTGGTACCGGTTTCCTGCTCCAGCTGCTGCAGCGAGTGAGGCAATTGACACATAAAAGCACACAGCAGCGTCGCTGTGGACTCGCAAAGAAGCAGTTTCTGTCGGTCTTTAAGGCTCCTTTTCTCGGTGGTGAGATCGAGAGCGGAAGGTAGGTTTTCGCGCAGCAGCTTCATCCCCACTGCGAAGAGGTGGCGACCTGCTTGGGCTACTTTTATTGTAGATGCCTCCGTAACCTCAGCACCGCACGGCCCTGTGGTGATTTCCCCAGTAGCTATACTGCGCGTTGGAGGAGGTAAGTAGAAGAAAAGACGAATTTCTTCCAGCGAACCCAGGAGCGACGGCAATGCGGATGTCACGTATGCCAAGAGGGAAAGAAAGAAGACAAACCCGCGAGGAGAGCCCGCCTCCGCCTCACAACATGCGACATACGATTCCGGGGTATCCTCTCTGTCGCCAAGAGTGCGGCCATCTCCTACAAGGCCACTCTTGGTATGGAGAGAAGAGCCGGTAGACAGAGACTGACCTTGTAGTCGCGCACTGTCCTCGAAGCCGTCTTGATTGGCCCGAACAATTGCATTTGATGAATCGGCAGGAGAGAGTTGTGATACCCTCGTGAGCGGCAGTGCCTTCGATGCGATGGACTGCTCGCGTTCATGGGAGCCCTCATGGCGACGAAGGCCCCCGTGAAGGAAACTCACGAGGTTCATGTAGCTTTCGGAGTATGTTGACCACGTCGCACCATATATACTCACTGCACGGGCAATGTGGATGAGGGCGTCAGTCGTGCAGTAGCACCACGCCACCTCGGACATTATCGATAAAAGCTGATCCATGGCGTATCCATGAGCCCACACACCGATCCATTCGACGACACAGACGGTGGCAGTGGTGTCCCTGGAGGCAGCTACATCGGCAGCGGCATCATACAATGTGGCCCTCCGCACCACTTCAAGGGCACGTTCCCGCCATTTCGGTTCCATTAGTGGACATGCTGTCGGAAGTGCTGCCATGAAGGACATATGCGCAATATTTGCCTGAGCAGTGGCACCAAGCTCGAGGTCGCGCAGCGCATCTTCCAGCACACTGTGAGGAAGACGAGGCGCCATGAGAATGCAGAAAGAGGTGAGCGATATAACACTCCGACGCAGAAAGGAGGGAGGATGTGCAACTGCCTGGACGAGCTCGGCACCCATCTCCCTGTTGACGTCGTACAAGCATGCCAGCGACTTTTCGTCCACTACAAAGTTCAAAAATACACTTTCAGTAGAGTTGGCCACCCTTACATGGTAAGCAATCAGCAAAATCACCTCACAGTAGAGCGGCAGCGCTGCTTCCTCGCCTGCTCGCACGCCGAGTGTTGCTGTACCGCTGCTGCTACGCTGCCAAATCGCTCGGATTTGTTCGGCGGCTGTGGAGATAAAGCGTCCGTCAGTGAGCGATATCAACAGACGGGAAAAGTTGTTTGAGTGCCGGTACGCGTGGCGGGACCGCTGCAGAATTGCGCCCAGCACACTCAGCACCCTAGTCAAGAGCGCAAGATCATCATCCACAAACTGCTGCTGCATCACGGCCTCATGGTGGTGGTGCGTTCGTGTGTCGTTATGCCGTATTGCGCTGTGGGGTAGGGTGTTCCTACACGCGGCTGCGTTTGTTTTCAGGAATGGTAAAAGAGGACGAGAGACGCTACCCAGGACATCTTTGAGTACGGAGTAGGGGACAGCTGCGAGTGTTTCCACAACATAGTCGGCGCCGTCTGAAGTAGGCCGCAAAACTTGGCCCCCTTCAGTTTTTTCAAGATCTGGAAGCAGCGCCAGCTCGATAGATGGCGCCTTCACTCCTTGGCAACTGAATTCATTTGCCAGGAATTCGAGCGCGCTGACTTCCCTCTCTCGCCTCGGCTCATGTACTCCAAGGGAACCACTGGACTGCTTCAATGAGGTAGAGAGTGTGGAGGAGGCAGTCTGACACTTGGGCTTCAACGCGAAAGCTGGGGACGCAGACACCGATGCGGTTAAAGCTGCACCGGAGAGAGACATGATGTGATTTAACAAAATAGGAATCACGCGAGCTTAATAGTGTAACGGAAAAAAAAAACATGCAGAAACCAACACTGATGACAGGTAAGTGATCGAAAAGGTTTAGCGGAGAACAAACAACGTCTATAGAAAGAGTTTCCGCTCCTACGTTTGAAAATTCACTTTGACGTTAACTAGTCTTAATGAATTCTTAGCTTGCCTGTGATTAAGCGTTGCTGTTTGTGTTTGTGTATGTGTGTGGAACTCCTTTGCGCTTGACACTCACCAAAGTAGGTTTACGTTTTGTTTTCCCTCCCGGGGATTCTTCTGAGAAAAAGGAAAAAGCGAGGGGTAGAAAATCGATAAAACAAATGAGGATTTGAGTTGAGAGATTAAAATGTTGGAATAGGGCATCAGTGAAGATCGCTTGTCCCTTGAGGCTAGGTGAGGCAGAGCTAAAAAAAAAGCGCAGGAAAGGAGACGAGAAAAAATTAAAAAAAGCGAACACATGACGTCGCTTCGCTAGAATATGCTTACAAAACACAATTTAATAAGACACATTCGTGATTTTTTCACGTGGCGCAACATCGTCATACTCTATACAAAACTTTTTATATTATAAATAGAAATATTTTTTCTTTTTCATATGTGGGACCATGACTAAGAAGAGGTTAGTTCTCTGCACACTTCACCGGCTGCAACTCATTTTCTCAGCCCACACCTCTGAAAAAAAAAAAATACCGCAGCGTGTCATCTCCAGGATCGGTAAAAGTATACAGGTGAGTCCCAACTGCTGCGCACTCAGACTCGTTACATCTTGGCAGGATGTCTGCACCCCTGCAATCCCCCCTCCAGCACAAGTGCGCCGCGTGGCGATCCAAAGAGTGTGTGCACTTGTCAGCGAACCTGTGCGGTGAAGTGGATTGCAGTAGAGTGAAGAGAGGATCTGACTTCTGCTCATTGGCGGTGGAGACCCCTCCGCCATTTGCAAGTGGGTACGGTAGTCCTGTATGTGTGCGTGTGTGTAGTGTGTGTGTGTTGCCGCATGGCACCCCATGTGTATCTAGGGAAAAGGCCATGACGCTAGAGCAGTTCGTCGTCGGCGGAAAAATAAATCTTTTATTGCAGAATTTATAATCTGACCAGCAGAAAGGAATGTCGTAAAAGAAGGACACTTTTTTCTTCAAGGATAAAAAAAAAAATGTTGGTGTCAACGCCGGTTGAAACACGCGAAAATGAATGCGCGCGGACACATACAAGAAGAAAATGTTTTGTTGCCAGTCATTTTCAATGAAAACTTTGCCCCCTACCCCTTCCCCACCCCCACCCGCCATATGATCTCCAATTTTTTCTCGTTCTCCCACCCGATACTCACCTCGCACCCGCTCCCGATTTAACATCTCACAGATGCCATGACGAGTGGAGCCAAAAACTTCTCTACAATCGTGTTTTCAGTCTAAACCAGTAAGATTTTGAGGTTTTTGCCTGATACCACGAAGGGATCCTGGACACAAGAAGCCCATGTAGGTTGTAGGAGATACAAGCCACCATCTAACATCGCCTACTGTTTACACAGCGGAAACCAGAGCACAGAGGTAGTGATGGTAGAGAAAGAATTCGTGGAGAAACAGATAGAAAAAAAAAGGATTTATGACCACTGCCCAATCAACATGGGCACTCGATTTTTCTTTTTGGTCTTTCGCGCGACATCTACAGAGGGGTTGGGGGAGGGGTGTTGCTGTGGTCACTCATCTGCCGACCTACGCTGACTTTTTGGGCTTTATGGTCATTATGGAGATACCTAGGTATCGAGCAATTTGAGTAAACACAGAGAGAGCCATATGGGCGTACTGCAGTGCAGCCAAAAAGGTCAATCCACTCAGTGCCCAACCAAGCATTGTCTCCACCACCTCGTGTGACACTGAGTCAGTGTCTGCGTAATGTATCACAGAAGCTGCTGAGAGCGCACCGGTCAGGAGGACTATGTGAGAATGTGTTGCTTTGTAAGGCATGGAGGTCAGACGTGACACGGTTAGGCGCGTTACTGTAATAGATATGAGCAACCCGAAGCTGATCTCCAGCGCGAACGGAAAGCGCGCGGTCAACTTTGGGAACACCACAAAGACGTGCACCACGAGCAGCGTGACGATAGCGATCGGGAGTGCTGCGAGCAAAGGTATGACTTTGGATGTGTGCACCGTAGGTCGAAGTGCCACATGCAGGAGGTTCACAAAAATCGTAGCGAGGCAGGAAATCGAGAAAAAAATCAAGAAGACACTGCGAAATGAGCCGATGTGAACAGTCCCCGTGTAGCCGGGGAGAAACACACTTAAAAATGATGGGTATGTCAAGTCATAGGGGCCAGCAAGTGGCACATCCCAAACTTGCTCACCAAAGACGGCTGAGGTGATAAACAACAGGCAGTTGACAATGATGCCCTCTGTGGGACCACTCAAGTACCCAAGATCAAACAACCCAGTGCTGAATTGCTCCCAGATAGTAGTGAATAAGCCGATCGACGAAAGTATCAAGAACCAGAAGCGTTCACACGGTGCTAGATAGACAGCGAGGCTCAGATTGAGAAACACAAACGGAGTAAGGAAGGCGTCGCAGCCGTGATCGAAAAGCTCGCCAAGTGGACTGCCAGTGCCAGTACGCCGCGCTTGCTTGCCATCAATAGCGTCTAGGGTTTGGTACGCAAAGAGTGCGAAGGACGCGTAGTAGAGGGACCAGCTAGGGAAGAGGCCCTCTTCCAGCATGTAGTAGTACAACATCACAACAGTCGAGGAAATGCCGACGAGAAATCCGGTGAAGGTAATGCAGTTTGGGGCGACGGTCAGAGGCACAAGACTCACGACAAGATTCCAGTAGCGCTGCAAGACGTATCGGCTCATTAAAGACAAGTCTGTGCCAGAGTATCGGTACCGCTTCAAATTGGGGAGGTACGAAGGAGGAATGTATTCATTTTTCAGTGGGTTGACGTGCTTTCGGCACGGAGTCAACTCGAGAGGCATTATTTTTCTTTCTTCTTGTGTGTGTTTATGTTTTTTTTTCGCTTTCCGCGCCAAGAACGTATAAGTACTTTTGTGAGGAGATAAAAAAAAAATACAGTGTTGAGAGAGGGAGACTCAACACACATAAGCAAAAAAAAAAAAGAAACAACAAAAACTTTCACGGTGGAAAGTATGTACAAAAACACGGGGGATAGAGCGATGTGGTATTCGTCAACGTTCACGTGTGTATGCGTAAAGAGGTGAAGAAAAAAACGGAGGAGGGTGGGAGGACGAATGGGGTGGGAGGGGAAGGAAGAGGGGAGGAAAGATGGGGCACGAAGAGAGAGACTTGACGAGGGGAAAAGAGAAAATCAAACTCCCAAATAGAAAATGAAATGCGCAGACACTGTCGACCAAGGTCTGCAGCACACTTGGGTCTTTTCAGTCGTACAGGGTAATTGAGGGGATGAGAGTCACACTACACAGCAGTGTGAGAGCTTCAGAAAAGGGTTTAGAAAAGCCTTTTTTTTCCCGCATACAAAAAATGTCTTTTCGCTTTATGGAAAGAAGAGAGTGGGAATAGGGGGGGGGGAGAGGAGGTGTGTCTCACATGTGGGAAAGTAGTTACAGATTGCCACACAGCCCAAAGTAGTAGTGTCTGGGTCGTGGCTGCGTACGCTGGCTACCGTGACGTCTGTGTGTGTATGACTGTGTGAATGTGTTAGCATGTGCTCTACACGTTTTTTTTTTCTGAGGCCAATACACGGGGACACCTAGGCTGAATATTTACAGATCAGGGGGCGCGGGGAGAGGGATGGTGTACTGAAGCGGATGATGAATCACAAAGGGTTTGGGATTTGTGATGTTGCACTCTAGAGACGTGCCATAACCGAGGACGAGAGCTGATGTGTGTGTGTGTGTGTGTGTGTGTGGTAGGGGGACGGCAAACTGCCCATTCGTTCACGCACCCCATAGAAATCAAGAAAAGCGGAGCGGGCGTAAGAAAGGATGGCCACAAGGCCAACACTCAAGCGCCGAACAACAAAATACGACCTTCTTTCTATTTAAGTTGCATACACGCGAGACCGAAACAGGGCTGAACAAACAAATAGGGTACGTCGCGTTGTGCCTAAGAGCCGTATGTAATCTTACATCAGATTCACAACGCAGAGAAATATTTGACGTTCAAAATAGGCGTATGCTGCCCCTCTCCTTCCAGCCGCCTTAATTTTTGTAACCCAGCGCAGGGTAGACGCTCCCTCTTCCAGAGGCGTACCTATAGGTCACTACTCCAACAGCAGTCAGTCGTATTAATTTCTTTTTTCACCGCTAGCTCACACACTCCCTCAAATCAGCATCTGAAACACAGAAAAATAAAATATTCAAAAAAATAAAGCACAACCAGAGTGAGTTGATCATTGCAGTCAGCAGCAAGTTACCTGCCAGAATATAGGGGGGGGGGGGGGGGGGGGGGGGCTGTCCTGCCCAACTTACCTCTCCCTCCCCCGTTCGCCGCCGGGGGGCCGACTGCCTCCTCTGC
>CM007320.1:3334349-3348216 GCA_000333855.2 Endotrypanum monterogeii
GGCCACCGAACTCCTCCGCCCGAAAAGCACAGTCATCTAAGAAAAACAACAACAGAACAGACACAACATACACATACATACACGTACAGATGTGAGTGTAAAGAAATACTACACTTCATTTCGCCTGATCACCAGACTACCGCACACCGTTCCTCTCATACCGCCTTCCAACCCCCCCCTAAAACAACAAAAAAAGAAAGGATTCATCGTTAATAGGAGAAGAGGGGGGGCGGAGGGCGGAGGACGAGGAGAGAAAAGAGGCGAGCAGTCAACACAAGAGTCTGAGAGAAATATATATAATAAAAAAAACGAAAATGAAAAGGTACATGAGATGTGCAGAGTGTATGCTAAAATCTTACGCCGTGCTTCTAACGTGAATCGTTCATTTCTTCTTCTTTCCTATGAACGATGTAAAAAAAAAAGAAAATTTACAAAACAAATTCGAGTTTGATTCACTTCTTGATGACAATCGCTCGGGTAGTCTTTCGGGCCTTAGCCTTGGCCTTGGGCTTGGCGGCAGTCTTTGTCTTGGGCTTGGCGGAAGCTTTGGCCTTGTGTTTCATCGATGACTTCACCTTTGAAGCCGTGTTGGGCTTGGCTGCGGACTTTGGTTTGGAGGCAGAATTTTTTTTAACTTTTTTCCTCAAGGCTTTTTTAGCTGAGGTCACACTCTTGACGTTTCCCTCCTTGAGGGCTTTGGCGACCTGCAGATCGAGAGGCTTATGGAGCTCGTATAACTGGGACAAAGCAGCGAATCGCTTGCGGTAGTTGAGGCCTTTCACCACTTTGTAGTTTTGACGAACAAATTCTGCAAACTCTGTCTTTCGGCGGGAGCGTTTGGCGCGCTTCGCCTTGCGCAGGTTCGGGTACACCTGCGCCCTTTTCTTCAGATCGCGGCGTTGCTGTAGCGAGAGTCCATTGTACATTTTAGAGAGCAGTTTCCCACGCTTGGCGATGGAAACACCCTGCAGTGCGGAATTATTCTTCTGGTCCATGAGAAAGATAGAAAACGGGCTAACGCCGCGGAGGATACGAGCTGCGCGAAACATTGTTGGTGACTGATGTTTTTTTTTTTGTCGTGGATCTAAAAAAAAAAAAAGTGAAAAAAAAGGTGAGCAATCCAAACGGAAAAAGAGAAGGTTGGTGCAGTATCCTTGGCAGCTACGTCAACCACGACTCACTGAAGCAGTCGAGCTAAATCAAAATCTATGAAAACACTTTATATCTTGGCGTGCTGATGGCCGCGGGTACAGAAGAAGGAAAACAAAAAACAGAAGCGTGTCAAACGAACAGCAGTGGAAAGTTATTGATTGGTCACACTCGGCTACGAGATGAGGCTGGGACGAGCGAAGAGAATACCTCTCTCAGACTTTTTTTGAAAAAAAAATGTGCGTGCTGCCCTGCGGGTGATGAGGTGCGTGAACGACACTTTTGAAAGATAATGATAATGTGGAGGCCAACACGTAAATTCAGGGTAAACGAAACAACGAAGCAGAACATATATACTGATGATGCATTACAGTTTTATCAAAGACACGAGAGCGGAAAGCGAAGGGAAGCGTTGGGCCAGCCGCAACTCTTTGCCATGTGAAGAGCGGCGGTGTAGAAGTGGACCGCTCGGCAGCTATCCAGCTAAGCACAACGCCCCAGTAAGTGTGCTTTTTATTTTTCTTCCACTTCGAAGAAACGTTTCCATTACTCAGGTCTGTTTATTTGTTGTTCAGAAGCCATCATAACTGCACGGCGTCATCATAACACAGTCAGCACACAACTAATCGGTACGAGTGGAGGAGAGTGGAAAAAAAGGGGGAAGACACCGCTTCTCACAGTACCAATAATTTCTTGTTGGTGTGGATGCATAAAGTGAGTAGTTGAGACTACTTGTACATCTAGATCTGCATGTGAGATCTCATGTCAGGACCATCGCGTGGAGATGAGAGCAAGACGAATAAACCCTTTACTCGGCCGTATGGATACGCGGCAGCCCGAGGGCACAGTTTCACAACATAGCGGGGAGTGTCGAGTGGGGATAAACACAGAAAAACAAAGAACACCATAGGGGAGGGGGAATGTTCAGCTCCGCTTTCATGACAGTAGGAAAAAAAAAGGAATTGGAGCGGTGGTGCCAGATGGACTTGAGCTAATTCAGCAAAGCATGACTGCCATACCAGAACGTAGTAGGCTCTCTGCACCACCTCCTCCGCACCTTTTTGAATATCTTCTGCCCACCCCCTCCACACACACACACACACACACACACACACACACACACACACACACACACTCCAGCTCGTCATACATGAAGAAAAAAAAAGACTCACTTGTCAATCTCTCTACTCTACAACTTCAGTCTGCGCACCACCACCACCATCCTGATCGGGCAACGTAAGCATTCTTGTGATGTTCTCGAAAGTGACAATCTGGGTCCGCACTGTTTCCACCTTTTCCGCCAGTGCAGAGACCTTCGCGAGCTCCTTGTCCCGCTCTGCCTTACTATTCGCAGCGCGCCGCCTAATCATTTCTAGATCGCTGCTGAGCGCCTTCAGGGTACGGGTGTTACGATCCTTTTCTAGTGAAGCCGACTCGTACAATTTCTTGGCTGCGTTCAGCTGTCCCTGAATCACAGAAAACCGGGATAAAAACTCATCAACCTTGGCTTGGATTTCCTCCTGTGCTGCCTTGGCAACCCTCAGCTCCTCCGTTTCCGCCTCCAACTGTTTCTGTAGCTCGGGAGCACGGCGGATGTTCTCCTCATGCTTCTCGGCAAGCGTCTGCATTTCGATATCACGCCTCCCCACAAGCGCTTCAAACTTTTCCTTGCCAGAGTTTGAATGTTGATTATAGATCTCCTTCTGTTGCAAGAGCAGGACCTTGCGCGACTCCGCGCGCTGCTCGCGCTGCACCAGATCCCTCGACAGCTCATCTGCCTCGGCGATGTTCTTTTTCAGCTCCTCTGAAAGGTTTTTCTTCTGCAGATTATCCTCCTCCTGTAGCGCCGTGTACTTCGCGTCTGATTCCAGATTCATCTTCTCGAGTGTCTCTTGCAAACTCTTCAGTTTCCCAAACTTTTCTCGCTCAACGACAAGTTCCTGACGAAGATCTTTTTCTTGTTTTAGCTTGTTCTCCAGCTCCTGGTGCTTCACTTCTAGCTCTAGTTTGCGGTCACGGATGCGAAGCAGCTGCTTTACCAGTCGATCATTTAAAGCAGACATGATTACAAGAGAGATGTATTAGTTGCGCGCGCGCGTGTGTATTTGTATTTGTACTTGCGTAGAAACGATTTGCTTTTTTTTTCTTAAATATATATATATATATATATATATATATTGTTCCCCCTTTCCCTTTGTATAACTCAGAGAAGTTGGGAGTCCGAGGCGGGAAAATTGGGAAGAAGCTCGTGAGATAGCAGACACATACACACAGACCAAAGCAAATCGAAAAAAAAAAAACCGAGAACGCGCCACAAAAATGAAGAGCAGAAAGCAGTAGCAGGAGTTCTATGCAAGGGATAAATCTGGAGTCTTTCTCTCGTTTGACACAGTCATCTTTTTTTGCTTCGCCTCTGAGGTAAGTAGAATAGTCAGAAGGGAAAGATATTCTTTTCGGACTTGAAAATATTTTTCCCGAAATAGAGTATATTATATATATATATATATATATTCTTTTTTGTTCACGTACTCGTTCGTATGTCTTCTAAAAGTCAGCAGAAATCTAAACTCTGCTGCAATCCACTGCGCAACGCTCGGGAAAGGGCAGGGGAGCAATAACATAGACAAAGAAGATGTTTGGTTTCAGCAGTAGTGGTAATTTATGATGTACACACAAAAGGGAGTCCCCGAAAAAGAAAAAAAAACTTACCTGTAGAGAGGTCGGGTTTCTGTAACCGCGAGCTCTCCAGAGAAAAAAAAAACCCAGCAGACTGAAAAAACACATTTTTTTTCACGGGTGCTTCAGTGATTGCTGTTTGGTAGATATTCATGTGACACTCCTAGCCAGAGGTAACGCGTGCGTAAGTATATGTATATACGTGTGTGTGTGTGTAACACAGATGCAACAAAAAGATGATCGGCTAGCCTGTGCAAGAACAATTCTGTCGGAAACAAGCATCGCGGCACGTGAACAGTTTCGATCCCCCTCCCTTCCCAATAAAAGACTTCAATGCTCACATGCAGTGTGAAGGGAAGAGAGACTGAGCAATGATAATTTCGATGACAGTGTCAATATATATATATGCCCCCTCCTCTCCCCGCTGCCCACTAACAAATATATACAAAACATATATAAACACCGGCTCGCTGAAGATGCAAAGGTGCTCCGTTTCCCTTGTCGTACATATACAACTTGAGAACGCGTATGAGGCTCTAGTGATCACCGTTCGAGGTGCGCTTCCGTCCCATAATAGATGAGCTTCAAAACCTAACTAGATATACTACATCTTGGTACAACTAACCTCCAACAGCTCCCGAGAGCAGATACGCAGAACCGATCTCGCCACAAGCGACTTCCATTTCGGAGAGAGGGGAGAAGTCGATCACGAGGATATCCAATTTTTGTTCGTTTTGTTTTCCGGAGTGTTCATGATAGATAAGCAATGAGCAAACATACAAGAAATGAAAAGGGGAGGGGTTGCTGATGGAAAATGGAATTACAAAATAAGAACTATCGCACAGTAGATTTCACCGCGGACGCGTACACACACAAACAAACAAAAAAAAAATTGAACGAGCAATAAAAAAAAAGAGCGAGAATCAAGGCTAAAATAGAAAAACTGATGTAGGAAAAAAAAAAGAACGGAGAAGATCGAGATTTGCATAACGGTCGCTTTTTGTCGCTGGTGACAGAGAAACACAACGTGCCGCTTGTGTTGACAACTTTTTTTGTTGTTTGTTTAAATTGTTCTTTTGGAGGAAATCCTCTTCTCGGAACAAGAGGAAATTCTTTCCTAAATTCAGGAGTCGCGTAGATCCTCGGCAACAAACTTTCTGAAGTTTGCCGCGCCTCGGTTGGATATTTCGGGGATAGTCAAAAAGACAATTTTACGTGGGACGGTGGCATCAAACATATACAGTGTGACGTCGCCACAGTAGTGCGAGTGAACGTCCTTTGTCACTTTCTGTAACATATTCTCACATACCCCACATGGAAACAGGGGATTCGGTTCTTTGTTGTGGGACATCCCGTGCACGAACACCTCACGAACAGCCCAGGTGGGCACGCCCATCGAAGCGAGCTTACCCATCGCATTCTGCTCGGAGCAGCGTGAGCCACTTGGCGTGCTGAGCTCATAGTTCACTGCGATGACACCTCGTCGTGCGCACCGACACCACGAACCGCTCGGTGTCCCTATCTCCTCATCGCCAGACGGCAGGGGTACCACAGTTACTACTTCAGCAGGTGTGTTGTCGGAGTTATCACCGTTGCAATGGCAACGGCACTTGTTTACATCCACAAATGTGAGAACAGACGTCACCACTGGCCGTGTTGGGTCGTTCTTGCGCCAGCTGCAGTGTACATGTGTTCGGCAGAAGCTCTCAATCATCCGCGTGACATTCATGAAGAAGGTATTGGGGTGTTCCCTCTTTAGATCGATAACGGTGAAGGCTTCGACGGAGCCGTAGCGAGCACGAATCAACGAGCAGGCATTCATCACAAATGGGGCAACCTGGAGTTGAGAAAAGACAGAGGCGGTCAGCTTGAGCAAGTCGCCAACCGTTTTCAGGAATGCAGGGAGCACAACAGGCGCCTCAATGTGTGGAAACGCTAGCAGCGCGCTCTCTAGTGACATTTTTGTGTCCAAGTCTCGGACAACCGACAGCGTTAGAAAAGCTTCGGCCCACCGAGGGGGTACTCTGGTCGCAAGTAAATCGAAGGCGGTGTTGCCGAGTACCTGGATGTCACCCACGGTGAATACGCCCTGTGCGTCGAGAAACTCGTAGAAACTTTCCGCCTCCTCTTGGGAGAGCGCTTCGCTCATTGCCAGCGGCCCCCTTTCCCGAAGACTAACTTCCGATGACTGAATCTGTCTCGGCACTACCGCGTTGTTCGCGTGAATGTACAAACAGGCGAGACCGTTACGGCATTTTTTGTTGAAACGGCACATCGTCGGCACCACAGCGGAGACCACATTCGCTGCCTTTAAACCCAGAGCGAAAAAGTATCCAGCAGTTGGCTCTATTTCACCCTGCGCCAGACGCACGTTCTGCCCGGCGCGCGCGGCCGTCATCGGCAGCCTTGGCAACGTTTCCAGTCGCATGCGCCATGCCCCGGGCTTGAAGTGAATGCGATCACACAAACAATCTGACTTCTCACAGCCGCGGAAACAACGATGAACTTTTTTGGGTGAAACATAAAAGCGAATGGGTGGCGGCTGAACATCGCGCTTGTGGAAAAGATAAAATGCGACACCGGCTTTACCCGCGGCTTGTGCCACCGCGCTCGTGGGGAATAGAGAAGCATCGAAGCTGCCGCTGATGAAGGCTGGCGACACACGGCTCTTTTCTTCCAGGGCTAGGTGATTAGATCTCAGCGGCGACTTCTCCGATGGCGTCAGTGGCGGCGACAAGGTTGGATAGAGTAAAGGAGTCGGGCCACGGGAATGCTTTTCTTCCAATGCGGCCAAACCTTCCGAGGTTGTAGAGGCATCCCGAGCCACCGGCAAGAAGCTTCCTGTAGAGCCAGTGGCGAGATATTCATCGTCGGAAAACAGTGCGGAGTGGTTCACCGTGAGAGCAAGTACAACGTAGGACTGTGCTTGCTGTGCCTCTTTGAAAGGAAGGTACCCCTTGTAAAAAGAGATCGAATTAAACGTTTCGGCTGCGATTTCGGACATGGTTCGAGAAAGACTATGGGAGGGAGGAAATATAATAATAAAAGCACGTAGAAACAGTGCAAACAAAATGTAGGAATTACACAGCGCGAAAAAAAAAAAAAAAAGAAAAAAAAGATGGAGAAAATAAATTAATATATGCACATCTAACTGAAGTGCTAATGTCACACACAAAGAGAGTTCGCGGTAAAAAAAAAAGATGTTTTTTTGAGTTTCCTATCGAGTGTGTTCGGGATGCCAAAGGTTCAACTTTTCCCACTCCTGTACAGAAACTTCTTTGTGGTTGTTTTTTGTTGGGGGCGACTGGGTAAGCAGAGGGAGTATGGGGCGACAAAATTCACTTCTTAGTTCTTTTGAGGCCGCACAGACGCACACAGATACGGAAAAGGGGAAAAAAAAAACGATCCCCTGCCCCCTAACCCACGCCCTCTCGCCTACGATCACGTCACAAAATCGATGCTAATTTTCCCTAATGAATTCTCCTTTGTAAACTAAATCCAGCTAAACCCCCTGTGATGTCTCTACACCAGTTCTTTTTTTTGTTGTTTGTTCTAGGAAAGCGAACGAAAAGAGACTGCACAACTCAGACGACGTGACGGGGACGTGAGTGCGCGTATGTGTGACAAAGGTGTGAGGTGAAAGAGATTCAACCGGTAGGTTGACAAAAAAAAACAATAAGAGAAAAGGGTAGACGCGTCAGAGGTGAACGGTAGAGTTCATCAGCACGACCATTAAGTTTTTTTTTCTTTCTTCTACGTCTGAATCACTTCTTTAGGCAAGAAGTAAAGAGAGAAAAAAGCACCCAAAAGCGGTTACCTGACCCCTAGTCAGGCAGGAATTCAGCTCCCGGAATCTATTGAGGGGGGGCTGTCCTGCCCAACTTACCTCTCCCTCCCCCGTTCGCCGCCGGGGGGCCGACTGCCTCCTCTGCACACCGCACCTCCCCCCCTCCATCGCCCGCCTGCTGTCCTGCAAAACGCAATGCGTCTTCAGCACACGGCGGGCAGTTTCCGTGTAACGCATGCCACGGCACCAAACAGACCACGTCCACCGCTATGCACACACAGCACGAGCAGGGGCTTCTGTTGCGTGGTTCGCTTCCAGCCTGGGTAGGATGAGGACACGATAAGCTCAGCGAGGGGTGGGTGGTCAACAGCAGACTGGGGAATCCTCGCGAGCCATGCACCCCCCCCCTCTGCATGTACACTGCGTCCCCGCTTTCCTCGCGGCTTCCGGGGCGCTGTCACTCTCAACAGGAGGTCGAGACTTCACACAACACAATTTTGGGGTCCCGATGAGGAGGATGGTGTAGCGAAGGGCAAATGCGTAATTTATTCAGCAGCCCTCGCTGCCGCCCCCCCCCCGCCCTCCGCCCTCCACCCAAGTGCCCCGAGGAGAGGGTGGGGGTGATCATACATATTCTGTACAGAGGGGTACAGGGAGGCGAAGTGGGGTTGCGTGGAATGAATTAGTGATATCAGTCACGACCTAACCTCCCCTTCCTCCAGACACTTTGTTTTCTCTTCATGTCTGCCTTTGGAGGAAAGGACACTATGGCAGTAAGGGTTTGTAGGGTGTGGAGGCGGCTGTTACACCCAGGTGCACTGTTATCTGTGTGAAAATCAAACTCTGATCGAAAATATTTTGAGTTTATTTCATCTACGCTAATCAATTGCGTAGCAAGAAAATGTAACAAGCTGGCGTACATGTGCTGCGATGAGCAAGAAATATATATATATATATATATATTTTTTTTTCTTCTACTCTAGCATTCCCCTATTTTTTTTTTCTCAAGCCTGGAAACCGGAGGAGAAAAGAGGGAGGTTGTTGTGTGAAGAACGCGCATTGCTCAAAGTATACAACGTCCTCGAACCACGTGGATGCTCGCACATACAGTAGTGCTCATGTACACATGCAGGTGTATGTCCCCAGGAACCAAGGGGATAGAAAATGGCGCAATCAATAAAAAACGCACCTTTGCCCCCCCCCCCCTCCCCTCTCCCCCAGCAACAGAAAAAAATAGGCCAGTCCACGGATGACAACAACAAACTTCATTTTTAAAAAAGGGAATCAATGAGCTCCAGTGTTATCTCATGACGGGGAGGACCAGAGCGAGAAGCACAATAAGCAGACCCTGTGAAAGTTGCGCGTCCATAAACCAATATTTGAGGGGTGGAGGATGACCACCGCCCGAGACTCTTTCAAAAATCACAGCACCGGAGGCAAAAGAAAAAACGAAAAAAAAATCGCTAGATTGAAAATGACAGAACAGCAGTATACAACCTTCATTGTCTCGGTACCACTCGCTGGTTGCGTTCAACCACACCCAACTCCTCTCAGTAACCGGCAGACCTCGGAAGAGGAACCTTCACGTCAAGTGAGGAAGTCTCTTGACAGAAAATCCATTTTTTTTTGTATTTGTCAAGGGGTGGTTTCTTGGGCACGCGGCGCTGTTAGGGGGAAGGGTCAACAAACCCAGCCTCACGGATATGTAAAAACAAGCTCGATAAAAAGACCCAGCAGCGAAAGTGGGAAGGGGTTGAACTCATCTGGTGGGTAATGGAGAAAGGAGATGTGAATGCCACCCAATATAGAATTGTGAGACAGCCGTCCACATCACATACAGGCAAACACGTATGCACTTTAACGACCGGTGTGCTTAGTTTATGATGCGATGGACATCTCGCATCCTCCCTGCTTTCTGCTTCTTTCCGTCCATGCACATGCGGTTGGTGGAATTAAGCTGAGGAAAACACGCATGCTCACTGAGAACCTCGTTCTTGACTCCATAAATCCCCGGTGCGAAAAGCTTCACCAAGAACGTCCGCGTCGTAGTCAAAAAAAGGATCGAGGACGAAGGGTTGCACACAGTTATCCTCTTCTGCTATGATCTCCTTGAGATCGGCCAGGAAACCTGCGTTGCCTGAGTCTGTACGAGTCCCGTAGTGAAGATCAAATGGCTCCGGTGCATCCTCGAGTCCAGGTAGGGCAACTATTTCCCCTGAAAATACGCTTGTGGAGTCGCTCTCGCTGCGACTTGGGCGGCGGTGCTCGAGAGCGTGGTGTGTGCGATCGGTGTCCCAGGCTGCTGACGTGGGCGATACAACGGTTGATTCGAGGTGAAGTGCAGCCGGTTTCTGTGTCTCCTCACCATCGAGGCCAAGTATTTCATCCAGCGTTGGGAGGGAACCCGGTGCAGACAGGCTGGGCAGAGTGACATGTGCCTCATCTTCAAGGATACACGGCGGAGTTGTTGATTCGAAATAATTGTCGAAGCTGGTGGTCACCTCCGTCACACCACCCTCAATGAAGGCGACGATGTTGCCCGTTCGCGTTTCCTCTTCCAAGCGAAGCGTCTCTAGTCCCTCGCAGTCCTCTTTGGCGGACACAGAAGGTCCTGCATCCGTTGCTGCTGCCTGCGTCGTGTCGCTATATGGCCACTGTCGAGTGCTACTTTTCTTGAAGTGTGTGGTGAAGGGAGGCCTGCCATGTATCCTCTCCTCCACTTCCCTGCTTTGACTCGTTTCGCAAACATCTTGCTGGGCCTTTATTTCGTGATGCTGAAGTCGTCGATGCAGTTCTGTGGGGGTGTCCTCTGATTGGTGTGTCTTCCGGCGCCAACCGTCCTCTGCTGCGTTCACGGAAGAAGGGAGTTTCTGATCATCCTCAAGCTTGGCAAGCGCGCTCACTCGATCATTGCGGGTGAGCTGTAAAAAACTGGCGACGAAGCCCGCGGCGTCCTCCTCACGACTATTCAAGAAGGCCGCCAACACACCCTGCATTGAATGCGGTGAGGGAGAGGGGTCATGGTGCGCGATCGCCGTCGGCTGCGTAGAGAGCGGGGGATCCCCTGTATTTCGCTGGGTATGCTTTCCTGCAGAGGAGCGCAGGTGAGGATCTTCGACATCAACCGACTCCGAATACAGTATCGCATCAGGAGATAGCATAACTCACATAGAATAAAGTCGCAATACGAGGAGTACGCGTCAGTGCGTGTTTGTGGGTGAATCTCAATCAGCCGATCTTGACAGGTCCTCCGAGGTAAAACGCAGCCAGCTTAAATAAATATACTCTATCAGCTCATCCGCAAGCAAGCCCTCCCCCCTGACATGTGTCGGTGTGCATCAAGGGCTCAGCCTCGTAGTGTGTGTGTGTGTTTGTGTGTGTGTTTGTGTGTGCAGATGCAATAGGTGTACATCCAGAATGATACAGCTAAATGAAGGCAGGCGGGACGAGAAATGAGTGAGCATTCCCTGAAGGTGTAAAAGGCTGTGTGGAACCGCATGAGGGAGAAGTGGAAGGGCCCAAAAGTCTGCCGCTGCCCACTACAAAGAGAGAGACTCCATGTGCTGAGATACACAGAGCTCGTCCAAAAACGATTTGATGGTCGTGTGTGGAAATCGACGACGTCGGTGAGCAAGAATCGCTGAAGAGAGCTCTCCGTCGCCGTGGAGTATGAAGATTTTTAATTCTTGACATTGGGTTAATCTTTGTGTATCCCATCTCAACGCATGATTTGCCCTTTTCTCTAGCCCCTTTCCTGCTGGTGAATAGAAGTCGGTGATCGCGGCGATATCAGGTGAGACTAGACATCACTATATATTGCCCCCATTCGGTATAATTACACATCGGTACTCACCTCTGGTTCATCTCAGACACTTACGTGCCTGATCGACGTGACACACGGAAAGGCAGCGATACACTTGTCAACTCTGTTTTCCAGGTGGTGGTGGTAGAAAGGAGGTCAAGTATCCGCAGGTCTTCGCCTCCCCCCCCCCAGAGGGGCGATACTAATCAAAGAGAAAAATAAAGATCTTGTTGATAGACCAGATGAGAGCACCAACCCGAAGATGAACCAGTTAAGGGGAAAAAATAGGCGGAGAGTTTCAAGGTTGCATGCGCTTTCATAGAGACCTTAGACAAAGAAATGAGCATGGAAATACACCCCATCCCTATGTAACACCAATTCAAAAAAAAAAAAGGAAGAAAAGTCTGAAAAGGGGAAAATATTAAGGGGAATACACCACCAGCAGTACGTCGCATGTTGAAGTCATCAAGCATATCCAGTCAGGTGGGGGCATGGACAGCCACATCATCACGCCGCCGTAGGGATAGACTGAGGTATTCGACAAACAGTACGAGAATGATGACGAAAAGTCCAGAAGGTGATCAAGAATCCTTCCAGTGGGTGTCGAGGCAAAAACAAAAAAAAGTGTGTGTGGAGAAGAAGGGGGGATCCGACCTTATACAAACGAGCGTCGCCCACCTCAACCGACAACGGTAAACCTTGCCCCATGCACACAATCAGGAGAAAGGACGGTAAGGAATGTGCGGCAAGAGGAGCGCGCACACACAGATAAAGTCTACAAGAGGGATATTGTGTGAAAAGAATGAAACGACAAAAATAAAAAAAAACTGCAACAGCGTCTTATTTCATGTAGTGTATTTCCCGGGAAGCTAGAACCGTTCTCGTAACATTTTTGTCGCAGGGAAGAGGTTTTTGGATACCAAGGATGTCCTGGCCACTAGATTGTATAGGGCATTGAGGATTCGGGTAGACCCGGCGACGACGCAGCACAAGAAGCTTCGCTTACCCTATGGTAGAGAGAACACTAAAAAAAAAAAAAAAAAGGGTGCGTTAAAAGTAGTAACTGGTAATATCTTCGATCACGGGTACCCCTGCGTACACCTGTCAATGTGTGTTTCCTTGTTGGTGTTCATGAAGGTCCACAATCTCTCTTTCCCCCATCGAGTGAATTATCGACTCTCTCTCATCAATTCTAGCTTTCTCATATAAACGCTTTTTTTTTCCCCCAGCTGTTCGAAAAAAAAAAAAATCTTTTTGTTCGCCAACGAAACATAAAGACGAAAGGGTTCCCTTCTTCCTCTTTCTTTTTCTCCAACCAATTGACAAGAACATAAATATCAGCACCCAACTGCTGATTTTTTTTTTTTTCAGACGCGCGCGTGTGTGTATGGGGGTAATGCTGCAAGAAGATGTTTTTCGAACACGCTAGAAAAGTTGAGAAAAAAGAAAAAAAATGATGCACACAAAGGTAAAAATACCCTTTGACCGAAGTTTTAGCGTCTATGAAACGTTCGAGCAATAATAATATTATAGAACACAAAAACACACACAGATGCATGCACATCTTTACGAATTGCACGTATATAGATGTGGATTCCCGCAACATGACTAGACAGTTAATGCGAGAGCCGAGAGCATGGATTGAAGAAAATTCTGGGAGGAAAACGGGAGGGGAGAGGGTAGCAACGTTCCTTCCTAAGAAAGAAAATGCTTCTGCGTGTATCTATTCAACTACAGCACGTTGACGAATCGTAGCCCCCCCCCCAGCTGCGTTCATTTTTTGTTATGACACATCTGTATGTCTCGTCGCCTCGTATACTTTCATCAAGGACTAAGCAAAGCACAGTCCCATTTACTTGCTGATGCGACAAGATGCGTGCCGAAGATACTATATAAATATATATATATATATATATATTTTTTTTTTATAGTATATTGGTTGTCTCCTAGTATCAGCAATTTTGGGGGCCCTATCCAATGCACCAGTGGGCCACATCCACCATCAGACGCGTAGAAAAGGAAGACAGAATCACTACGCGAAACGTTCTGTATGCTCTGGACATACGCACTCCTCGCCCCCCCCCCTCCTATCCTTGACATGGACACCTCATCATGACCTCGCAAAAGGGGAAAAAAACTCCTCATAAATGAAAATATGTTTTTTCCCCACTTACACTGTCGCCGCGGTTTCAGTCGACCTGATATCTCCTCAGCAACTGAGCAACTCTTTCCTTCCTTGTGCGTGTACACGCGCTCAATGGAATCGAGACCCATATCGCTATTGCCTCTACTTTTTATCGCTGCTTCGGAAAATGAGCTTCACATATGACACACTCACCCAACAAATTCACACACACACACAATTTTCGGAGGTAACCGCGATATATATATATATATATATATATATATATATATGTGTAGTAGACGGACGATACGCTATACGAGTAAGTAAA
>CM007320.1:3348236-3395230 GCA_000333855.2 Endotrypanum monterogeii
TACGTAAAGTACGTAGTACGTACTACACTACTAGTACACGACTACTACCAACCAACTACTACACACACACAGTTACGTACGTACGACGATATATATATATATATATATATATATATATTGTGATGAGGGCCATCGCATGCGATGGAAAATTTAAAAAGTAGCACGCGAAAAAGGTGGAAATGAGGCTGCAACGAAAAACACAGAGAGAAAAAAGTGACGCTGCGAGAGGAGGGAAACAAAGGGGGAAGAATGCGCTCAGCACAAGCAAAAAGAAAAATGAGAAACTAAAGGAGTTCACGAGACAACGAGTCAGCCCAAAACGAGCATGGACTTGAGGTTTGAAAAAGTCTTTTAGAAAAACAAAAAGACAGGAGAGGAAATTTTCCTCGAAACTAGATATCCCACACAAAAAATGCACCCATAATAGCTGTATCTGCATTCGAGTCTCATGCACACCACGAACGAGAAAAAAAACATGTGCACGAGTTCCCAACTTTCGACGAAGGCGATCATGAAGCTGAGACTCAGACGCTGAACACCATCATAGCCTCTTCCCAAGATTTTCTCTACGCATTCATCATCTTGAGGAAAGATGTCATAACCAACTGCTCTTGCTGTGCCCCCCCCCAAAAAAAAAATCGCGTCAACACCGTCAGGCGTTTAGCCCTGGGGCATCCTCACTGTGCAGGGTGTTTTCAGTTGAAGGGTCGCGCATTGCTGAAATCGCTTAGAGATGTCTCGCAGTACCGAGAAGACCCCCCCCTCACTTAGCTGCAGAGTCCTGAAAAATTCGTATGCCAAAAGATCTACCCGACGGTGAGTGATCGATGTGCGGGTGATAACCCCACCCGCTATGCCCACATCACCCTCAAGTGTGGGAACTCCCTGACGAGAGGAAGAAAGGAGAGAGACAGAGTGTGTGTGTGTGTGGGAGGGGGGGGGGCTTCCCCTCGCAGCGCCGTATTGGACTCGACAATTGACATCTGTATCCATGGATCGTGCTGACCCATTTGCACTCAACAGCTTCATCCTCTTCTCACGCAAAAGCAGTTGTCTACAGGGAGGGTTGTAGGGGGCTTCTTTGCTTCTCCTTTAGGTGAGTTGTTTGCCTGCAAACATCAACCTTGCCAACGTTTGGAATCTCGTTCTCGGGGCAGCAGGCAGGGGTAGATAAGAGAAAAAAAAGGGATCAATACAGCTGGGACGCAGAGAAAATAGTTGCAACAAAAGCGGCTGTAAACTCATTGACTGTCCCCCACCTCTCACTTCCCTCTTTTGAAGAGGGAAGTAGAAAAGACACGGTCACTACTTTTCTTCCCTTTTTTCTAACTAAAAAGATAGGAGGGATTTGTAGTGAAGACAGAGACGCGACAGTACAACAGAAAACAAGTGCCAGCTCAATAGAAGCCTGTTTTTCTCTACACACAAACACACACACACACACACACCGATATATATATATATATATCACGTTGTTTCTTAATTATCTTACCCTCTAGCACCGTCTTCAAAACTGGTCGGATAAAATCAGAGAAAACATGTTGTGTGTTGCCCGAAGAAGAAAATAGCGGAGGGACTTTTTTTTTTTGCAAAAATGTGTTTTCACACAAACCCGTCCTACACACGCCGAGAAAGACGAAGGGGACAAATGCTACGGCAGAAAAACAAAGTAATGTAAAACAATGCCGATTGAAAAACATCAACGACAGAGGTGATGAAGCATAAACAGAGGTAAAAGAAAGTAAAAAAAAAAAAGCAGATCAAAAAAAAAAATTATAATGTTCTATGTATGTTTGTGCGTGTGTGTGTGTGTGTGTGTTTCCTCCCATTTCTTGTGGGGGTGTTCCAGGGCGAAGCGCACTCCTCCTCATGTAAAAGCACACGATCCGTGAAGCATCGAAAAAAAAAAACCAGGGAATGACAGTCGAGGGAAACACAAAACAAGAAAAAAGAGCTAGTAGGTCGAAAAACCATCCTACAACACTGGTAAAGCCGTCTGGAGGGGGGGGGGAAAGAAGGATGAGGAAGAAAAAAAGCAGGTAGAAAGGGAGATCGAAGTTTAGAGCCTGAACACACACACACACACACACACACACACACAACTCACCAGAAAACTACATTGGGTGAAACATCAGATAAATAGCTTGACCAACGGGAAAGAAAAAAGGCGAGGCGTCGTGAGTCTACAAGAGACGACGACCGAACGAAAGAAAGAAAAATGTCTCGATAACTTCACATTGACCTCTTTATTGACGCATCGATGCCCCGCGCTGACTGAATGAAACAGAAGGTGTCATGGAGAAAACCACAGGAGGAGCGTATGTATCTCTCCCTTTTGCATCCTTTTTCTTTCTACTAGCAGGCCCGGGGGGAGGGGGGGGGAGGGGGGGGGGCTCACAGTTCATGATGAGTGTTATGGACAAAAAAAAAAAAAGAGGCTTCGAAAACTCGACGTACAAAGTCATTCTGTGAGGAATCCTTTTTTTTTTACTTCTCCAGAAAGAAAGCATCGTGAAGGGGAGCCGAGGATAGTGAAGGCGAAGTGTCTGTATGTTAAAGTGGGTACCGCCTTCTCCCGATCCCTCTGCGTTGCATTCTTCTCTTCGCCAAATATATATATATATATAGGGGGGGGTGTCTTTGTCTTCGAGTGAGCGGGCTATTTAGTGGAAAAGGAAATACAAGCGTGACCTGTTTGACTAGGGAGAGAGGGCACAAAAAGGGAAAAAAATATGAGGAAAACACGCGCCGCCAGTAAGTCAGGACACCAAAGACAAGGAGAGAAAAAAGAAAGAGACCAAGGAACAGAAGGCAAAAAAAAAAAATCAGGATACCTTCACTCACGAGAGAAACGAGCGGCATCTCCGAGAAAGGTATTTTCTCCCGTTCTGATGGCTTCATGTTTTTCGCTTTGATTCTTTTTTTTTTGACTATGTATTCAGTATATAAAAGCTGTCTCGGTGTGTCCTTCGATGCTCTCATAAGTGGGGAAAATAAAGACATTGGAGGCGGGACATCTGCAGGTCAAAGCAATGCGGGGGGCGGGGGAAACGAACAGACTTGCGCGATCGACCGAAAAAAAAAAAGCAAAGCTCATGAAAAAGCGTAAAGAGGACAAGTCAGAAAAAAAAATAGTGTAAAACATCCCAGGTGCAACAATGCTGGGAGACTTTAAGTATTGCAGGGGAGGAAGAAGTCTGAAATGCATGCGGAAGAGAGAAGGAAAAAGGTAGCGCAGGTGTCTTTGTGATTCGCACGTGTAAAAACAAAAAAAAAGTATATCACTGACTGCGCTTTCTTTTATTATTATTATTATTATATATATATATATATATATATATACTCCCTTCCGCTTCATGCTGCAAGTCCATTGCTGCTATTCTCTCCTTCGCCTTTTAGAGTGTGATACGGAAAATGGAGTTCAGAGGGCTCCTGGGCGCAATTACATGGATACACCTCGATATAAAAAAAAACTTTCCCACAAGCATGCGAAGGAAAAAAGGAAGAGCGAACGAACAGGACACCCTCCCTCCTTGTGTGCGCACAAGAGGGTATCACAAACAAGTGCAGAAGAAGTGTAATTAAATAATAGTACGCGATGACACACACAGAAATGCCCCAGAGAGGATAATTGATAGAAGCGCGAAAAAAAACGTGATATCAACCAAAGTAATAACCATGATACCTCACGAATAAGCAAAAAGATGCGGGATACAAGAAAAAAAAAAGGGAACGGGACACACCCACCGCTGAGGAAAAAAAAAACGGGGTTTCACAGGACTTTCTGGAATTTATGTAATTTTGATGTGCACTTTTTTTTTGTTACTCCCCCTCCCCCCCACCCACACACTGTGCTGTAAATGAATACGCGCCGTCTTGGGAAGCTGGTAAGCTAGATGGGGTCAGAGGATATCCTCATCGCCCCCTTTTTTTTTTTGACTGCTTCACCGTAGCCCGCGTTTGTGGAGGTACGCGAGCAGCGATGAAGGGCGATCGGTCTGGAGGATACCAGCCCCGAGGCGATCCACTACGTATCCCCAATTTGCGTCTGCGTTTCCCAACGCGCGATCGTCACTGTGACCACCACATGTTGTGGGCCAAATGGTGTTGATCCACAGTGTCGCCTTTGATTTTTTGGCAAGGATTTGAATGTAGTGGAGTATTTCGGTATTTTCGGTTTCAAAGTTGATCTCGTACAGTTCGTGCTGAGGGGCAAATGCACTGTCAATGCTCTCGTATGTTGTCTGGTCTGTGATCGACAAAATCGGCATAAATACAACGCGACCCAGCAACTCCGCCGAATATCGTTTGCACAGATCCTCGAAGGGCATCTCTGACTTCAAGATTGTCTGCTCAACCATACCTGTCCTTACGAGAAGCGGAAAAAGCTCTTCGAAATACACGTCAGCTTTATCCAGGTTGAGGATGACGCGGTCCTTTGCACGTACAAGTACTTCCTCCACCGTCGGTACCCTAAACTCGGTCATGTTTCCCAGGCCGTCCTTCAAACGCAGTGCACGCACCTCGGCCAGGGTGTGGTCGCCTACTCTGCCATGACCGTTGGTTGTGCGATCTAGCGTCTCGTCATGCATGAGAATGAGCGCACCGTCACTTGTGCGCATCACGTCCACCTCGACAATGTCTGCCCCCATTTCGATGCAACTTTCAACAGCCTCAAGTGTGTTTTCAACATAGTTGCGCCAATCGCCACGGTGGCAGGCGACGCGCACCGGGAGGGAAGAGCAGGGAGGGTGAAGCGGTAGGCGCAGGTGAGGACGCAAGCTTGGCTCCTGGTGAAAGAAATGACGGTTGGTTGCTTGTATTTCTGCCTGGTTCCCCTGCGTAATTAAAGTGTGGGCGAGCGAAGGGTGGTACATGGCTGGCGCAGAGGGGTGAGTCCGAACAAAGCTACAGATGAATAACCCCGATGGGATGAAGGAAAGGGCAAACAGCTTTGCGTGAGAGGAGATGATAACAATGACACGTGAATTGTGGTCCCCCAGATCACTGCATAATGCTGCTCAAAATAAATAGAAATGCCGCGCAGAGATACTGTGAGTATGCCTTGATGAGACACGATGAAGGGTTCAAACCCCCCCCAAAAAAAATACAGTGACTACGTATGTGGAAGGTGGGAAGGTTACGAACACGATTAAGGCTGTTGCGACGGAGACGGATTTTCTTGTGATCAGAGGGCGTGCATAGGTGAGAGAACGCTTTGTTAAATAATAAAACCGGACAAAATAGTGAAGTGAAATTCACTGAGCACGTTTGTGGGGTAATAATGAGTGAGTTTGTGTGTGTGTGTGTGTGTGTGTATGGGTAGGGGGGAAGGAAGGGGGAAAGAGAGAAGCGGTGTTTGACGTGGTCATGTTTTTTATTTCGCTAGTGGAGGGGAATCAAGAGAAACCGATACAGTGTAAACGTGTGTGACAAATGAGGGAGACATCAAACCAAACAGACACACGCGCTCAAGCAACTTCCCTCCACCCCCACCCGTTTTATACGAAAAATTCACACGACCGAGTCACGAGAAAAAAAAATGACGAGACCGCACCACCCAGCAGGAGTGCAACGGCGATTCAGAAAAACTACAATGACCTCCGCGCACCCGTGTGTCTTTGCATGACAGCTCACGGTTGTTCCAGCTAAATCTTCATGATTTTTTGTTTCAAAAAATCGAGTCTAATGACAAAAAAGGGAAGAGAGAATAGAATTGCCGTTGATTCTACCACTGGTGAATTGCGGAGGGAACTTTGGGCACGTTCAACATGGATAATCGAATACACATGGGACGCAGGTGCAGATAGAACAAAAACCAGTCGCCACGCCGATACTGGTATATGCCCTGAACGAATGAAAGCGATGAAAAACCGAGGATGTTCAGCTGCCACACATGCTCTGCAGAGAACAACAACAGCCGAAAAAAAAAAATTGGACCAACACATCATACACACATCACCATACAACCAAGCAACCTGGCCATCAAATGTCCGCAAAAAAAAAAAAGACCGGAATGAGCGCCACGTACAAACAAAAAAAAAAATACAATAAAATAGAACAAAGGCGGTGAAAGAGAGGAGGAAAAATAAATGAGCATATATAACAAAAATAATAAGAATATATATATATATATATATATATGGTAATAATTTTCATCGACGCGCCAAAGTCAGCGACAAAAGGCGCGCGACTCTCACTTCTCGGGGAAAAAAAAAGGAGACGACCGATAAAAAAGTGAATGAGATGCACACAATACGACCCTACTCCAGCTCCTGCCGAGACGTGGGAGCGTGCTCATACTTCTGTACACCAATATCAATACTGACTCTTTTTTTAACGACAACGCTTGCCGCTAACTTTTTCCCTGTTGTGCACCACTCCTGTCGACCATACAAATACCATGACGCATCAAGCAAACGCTACAATAAAAGAGGACACGCGCGAGCCATCGTAACAGCCCGGGAGAGGAAGGGGAGGGCGGGTGCCCTCTAGGAGAAAAAAAGAGAAAAAGATAGGCGCTACTGAACAAAAGCTGTAAACGCAAAAAGGAAGGCGAATCAAAGGGGGAAGAGGTGGAGCAAGAGCAAAATAAAGAAAAGAGGGAGAGAGATCTAGAAATAGAACAGAGGGGAAGAAAGAAAAATACATGAATCCAAATGCCATCCTCATAACAAGAAGTTCCCCATCTCCTCGAGATCGAGGGTCTTGAGGGTGACATCGCGATATACGTCTAGTGAGGAAATAAACAGGAACCACAAAAATAGAAAATAAAAAACAATACGCGTAAAAAAAAAAAAATTGAGGACCCGTCGGCACACAAAACGCATCAGTTGGCAGGAACGTGAGTTCATACGGGATCGCAAATATCTCGAACTCTTTGTGTTGAACCTACTGCTACGCCTTTCCTGTTGTTCCACCCTAGGTGTGCGTGTGTCTTTGTGTGTGAGAGAGTGTCTATAGCTTCAGCGACTTCTGGAGTGATTTGCGCCGCTGTCCTCGCACATATAAATGTAGATTTATATATACGAACCCTACAGATACACTTTTTTTTTCTTTTCGTGGTGCGGCGTGAGTTATGCTAGTTCTATATCAACACCGTCGCAATAACCCGTTCATGCTCGAAGCAATACGTTTATGGAAAAGTGAAACAACAAACAAACCGACATCCACACAGGGACACCCGCAACATGAGACATATCAGGAATGGTGATGTGCATGAAAAACATCGTGCGAGGCGACTTCCGTCGCGTAAAGAAGCATTTAAGGGATGCCGTATATGCGCGACGGGACTACAAAGCAGATCCTTTACAAGTGGAACACTCTTTCAGGCATGTGGAGCTCCACTCCATTCAAACGAAGACGCCAAACAGTTTACAAAAAGGGAAAGGGAGAACATAGCGTGTGCGGGAGACCAAAAATATGACAAAAACCCCGCCCCCTCTTCTTGACATTGCAAAGATGTAAAAAAAAAAAAACAGTGGGCTCGTTGAGGGTAGTACAAGGGAGCAGTGGCACGATTGGTGAGTTATCCAACTCGGTAGTGTGTGATATGCGCGAGAGGGGGAAGGTACTTGCACCTCACCCTGTTCAGTCCACCCCTAGCTCCTCCCTTCTGTCTCCCTGATAGAAGTCGAGGCAAGCGAGCTGCTAGAAGAGCCGGAGGATGAGAAAGAACCACTGCGTGTGTAAAAGCCTTCTTCATCCTCGTGTGTGTATGCCCCCTCCTCATCCGAGTACGTGCCTCCATCCGTGTAGGTGTAGCTACTAGAACGCGTGACGTCCTCGGTAAACGACGCTGAAGAACTGTTGTTCAGATACGTTGTAGCATCCGTGTAGTCCCTGTCGGATACACCACTCTCTGTGATGGACTCAAGCGGGTCGTGAAGTCGCCGACTGGCACGGAGCCTCGCGGATCCGTGATCGCCACGCGCAGAGACACTTCGGGACCCACTGACCGAAGGGTCATGGACGTGCTGTGCCCCTTCATAGCGCCTAGAGCTTCGCCGCCGACTGGTAGGCGCTGTTTCGCTGTAAGATGTCTCATCCTCATTCTGAAATCTGCCGTAAGGTATTTGTGAACGACGTTGAGCAATCTCTGGGAATACAGGTTCGACCTCCTCCGCCGTCAGATCCTCATAGTCTTCCGCGTCGTCTACAGTAGAAGAAAATGTTGGGACTGGTGTGGTGACGTCATCCACATCGTCCCAGCCGCGCTGCGATGACTTGAGGAAGGGTGCTGGAACAGAGTCTGAGGTGCCAGTACCGCCTAATATTCTGGCATCGTTGTGATCCGGTAGCGGAGTCCACCTGCTGTTGGAGAGCCGCTCCGCACGGCTGCTGCGACTGTACAAGAAGAGGAGGACAAACATGGTCACAATCAAGCCCAAGAATATCCACCCAAGAGTCAGAAAGACGGGTATTAGCGCCAGCACCAGACGGACTACTTGACGTCCGCGCTCGATACGAACAGCGACGAAGTAAAGCGAAACAACGAGCATGCCATTCGAAAAAAAGGAGCCGACCGTGTCAAACGCTACGCCAATGGCAGTGCGCACACCAATGGTGTGCCTCGTCAAGCTGCGCAGACATGCCTCGCAAATGCGGAGTCCCGCACGGATGCAAAACGGTGTAAATATTACGAACCACGAGCGGTCCAGTCGCCTATCCAGTTTTAAACCGATGAGCACCCACTGCGCCACACCGCAGAACATGTGCAAAAATGCCATCGCAAAGATACTGTTGTATAAAAATGGGCTCGGACGTCTGTTGCCAACCTCCATTCGCATCCGCAACCGCCGGGGCCAGCGCCAGATGATAGAAGTGGTGTAGTATAGCACGTCGCCTACGATCGGCATACTCATGTACTGCAAGTAGTGCCCCACTCCCAACTCGCGATTGTCGCCGATCTGTGAGACCACCACGAAAGGGATACAGAAATAGCACACAGAGGCAAGGAAATTGCCGACAGGGGATAAACGATCCACCCTTGACATTCCTTCTCTATACGTCCTGGGGGAGAAAATGTTTACTACTACCGCCATTGCAGTCACCGCAACCATGATCGAAGCGAAAACCATGAGTGGCAAGAGAACTGTATCCAAGCTGAGCGTCAGGTACGACCCGTCATCTGCAGAGAGAAGGGCAAAGAATATAATGAGTAGCGCTATCTCTATGAGGAGCACAAGCGAGTAGAGGATCACCGAGCCGACAGCCCCGAGAACTGGAATGAATGGACCCCACGTTCCGCTTTCGATGAACCCATATGCATCTTCGCCGACCGCGTCGTAGAGGTATTTGCGACTACGGTTGCACAGAACCAGGTAGGCCTGATAGTAATGGTGCCGTAGTGTGACCTTGCGGAAGTTCCACTTCACTTGCCGCGCCGTCGTGGGTGGTGCGACGTCGAGGAGGTGGTACAGCCTCCAGTTGCCCGCGTGCAGGGCATTGTCTCTGCACATTGGTGAGTGATGAGAGGTCGACTGAGTTGCAGCTGCAGCTTCCCCTTCCTCACCTACATACACACCAAGACTCAACTCTACTACGCACAATAAGTGATTCTATAAACTTCAACACAAGCGAATTCAACGCGCTGCCCCCTCTCTGTTTGTTTTATATACTTGACAGTGGAGAGGTAGTCCACACAAGTGAACGAGAGCAGTTGAGTCTTTTTGTATATGCAAGGGGTAATCTCGGTGGATACACACACAAGAGAGTTTAAAGGTGTGTCATAGAACGCGCAGAGGGGGGAGGGGGGGGGAAGCGAAAACAGACGATGGCGAACGGGAAAAAATTTTTTTTGACACTCAACAAGAGATCAGCGCTAATCACGGACGTTTACCTTTTGAACGCGTCACCGCGAAACCAGACTGCGGAAAAAAAAAAAGAGGGCGAAGAGATAGAGGCAATGCTTGTAGGGCGGGGATAAGCAATAGGAAAGGTCACACACAACACAGTATCGATGAAGACAAGTATCAAATCGGAAAAAAAATTAAAATCCGAAGTGTAGTGGGTGTTATGAAATGTGAGGCTTTGTCGAAAAGGAGAGGAGACCGGGTCACTCGGGAATGGTACAGGTTATATATATATATATATATATGTGTATATATATATATATATGTGTGTATATATATATATGTATGCAGGAAGGAGTAAGAACGACCCCTGTGTCACTGTTACCGCGCCTCGTTACTTTTTCCGGTGTGCAATATCCAAGCTAAACGGGTTTAGCTTACAGCATATACAAATACACGAATATATATATATATATATATATGTGCGTAACGCGGAAGCACCCCGAAGGAAATCAGTGTACAGCACGCAATCCCTTATAATCTGGTCGCGTAGTAAGCTTGCAGAGATGTCTACTTGAGATTGTGACAATTGCTTTTTTTTTCTTTTTGTGTGTGTGTGTGTAACACTGTCAAAAGAAAATCGAGAGAAAACAATAGAAAGGAGGGGGAGATAATATCCAGAATGCTAACTTGCAGGGAATACATACACACACACACACACACGTGCGTATAGATAAACCTTTGAAAACGGACAAGCAAAGCTGAGATAGACGAACGATCGGGCCTTCGCAAACAGCGCTAAATAATTGTGTAGATGATTCATGTGAGAGAAAAGGGCAATGCTTACCCGTATGACGCACCGACATCATCATATTTGTTTCTCATTTAGTGTTTCTTTTTGTTGTTGTTTATTTGTTTTGTGGGCTTCTTGTGAGGGTATCCTTCAACAGTCACCGCACATCAGGGCATACACATACACACAGAGAGAGAGACTCGCGCAAAGAAAGGGAACTGACTAGAGTAAGGGAGAGGAGTAGAGAAGATGCTGTCGAAAATCAAACTGACCTTCCTCCGTCCACCCCACCGCCTTACTCACCTCCTTTTTTTTTCGTTTCCCCCTCGTTCACCCATCCCATTCCCGGGATGTCTTCCTGTTTTTTTTTCCATCCGCCTACGTCGGTGGTATAAAAACAAGAAGGGCCTGCAAAAAAAAATAAGAGGGGAAACGGCGCACACCCGTCAACGATGAGCTTTGTACTGCTCGTGTGTCACAGGGTGTTTCCACGTTGTCGACTTCTTGCCTGACTGCAAAAAAAAGTACTGTGTAGTGCGGCGCGACAGTCCATACTCCCAGCCGCTGGGGAGAGGCGGGAACGGGAGACCCGGCGCGTGGGTCGCGGCAGTGGCGTTGTCACCAGAGGGAGTCGTCGATACACCGTCAGTAGGAGTAGTAGTTTGCGGTTGACCAGAATTCTGCGTCGCAGTTGAACCAGTGGGCACTGTCGACGAAGCAGCCGTGGGCGTTTGCGAGTTCTGAGTGCCGCTCGCCGCTTTCTCCGTCTCCCCCACGAATCGTACGGACAGGTCCGAATGGGAGGTGGCCTGCTGTCGTGCCAGTTGCGCACTCTCCACGCTTTCGAATTGCACCACGCCGTACCTCAGCGCGTCTACGGCGCGCACTGTTTGGGCGCGTCGGAACCCGTCGCACGAGCGAAACATATATATAAAGTCCGCCTCATCGATTTCAGGGGGCAGGGGCATCACAATAAGGGTATCCTTGTGTCTTGCCCTCTGCCAAAGTGTCTCCGCCGGCAAAGCAACTTCCAGTGTCTGTGCATTAGCAGACGACACCACCTTCCGTGAAGGAAGCAGAGGTGGAACAAGTAGCCGCCACTGTTCGCAGGCGCGCAGGTGCACACATTCGCACTGACCACCAGCGTCGCACTTGTCCTTAGCGCAGTCCGGGTCAAACTTCGGGCAGACATCAATCGCGGTGAAGTCGCCCAGCCGGCGATGCTGAAAGTACGCCGCCAACCCTGACGTCGGAAAGAGACCTCCGGTCGATAGAACACACCAGCCGAACGCGCTTTGGGCAAGGACGGTGTCATGAACACTGTCAAGAAACACAGCGCTGTCCGCCTTTGCCGCTGTTGACACGCCGGCATCGATCTGATAAATATGCACCTTCGCACGCTGCTGCTCCTCAGCTGTGTGAGGCTCCGTCTGCGCCGAGACGATCGGTAAGCGCTGAATACTCACCCGTGCCCACTTCGAGCGCCTTCCTGGCTGACACAGGAGGGCCGCGCACAGGTCAGCAGCCTCGGCGCTCGAAAAAAAAACCGTTGCCCATGCATACTCTTTCTCGTGTAGTGAAAACGGGGCCAAAACCTCTGCCCGGTGAGGCGCCTCCAAGAGAACCCGCTCCACATGACTGGTCATGCGTACCGACTCGATCTCGTCCATCACTTGTTCCTTGTTGAGTCGTGTAGGGGCGCGGAAAATACCCAGGCGCAATCCAGCACGCACGTCCATTTCACTCATGTCTTTGGCCGATGCACTGAGCGTCGGGAGCGGCGCCGGCACAGGCCATGCGTCTGGTGGTACACGCGAAAAGATGGGGCCGTATCGTGGCGCAGCAATGGGTGGCGATGGTGGTGCGGGAAAAATTGAGTTACCCCTCAGAATTGCTTGCTCTGAGGTGTCAGGTGCACCTGATGGCTTCGAGCCCTGCACCGGCCGACATACTTCTTCCAGGCGCGGAATTTTTCTCGGTGCAGTCTCTGCCTCCACCTCCTCATCGCTCATCTCGCTAGTAGAACCGCGGCTGCACACAGACTCAGCAACGGAGGTGGATGCCGATGCGGAGAGCGACGAAGTCGATCTTGTGAAACTACTGGAGGCAGAATCATTCGAGGAGCTCCCTTGGGACACAGAGGAGCCGGAAGCGGAAGAGATCGAGGTGCGGGCGCTAGAGGCCGAGTGGGTTCTTTCCGATGTGGACATGGATAAAGCACTATCTCCTCCTCCTCCTCCTCCTTTCTGACTGCCACTGTCGACGCTAACGCAGCTTCCGTCGCGAGAAACCGATCGGGGGCTTGCGGACATCGTCTCTTATTCCCTAAAAGGTCAGAAACGGGCTACTATCGATCTATAAACAGAGTCAAGATGTGTGTCTGTGTGTCTTCGTGCACGGGGCGGTTTTCGTCTAGTAATTTTCCCCGGGTAGAAACCGCATATTCGCTCACTAAGAATAATGCAACGGTGAGGGCAAGAGCCGAGGCAAGGAAGAGTGGGGGAGGAAGTAACGAAGATTGACACCCTGACGGAGTGTGTTGTTTGGCGCACACACTTTTTTCCCGATCACAACCCCTCTTCCCTCCCTCAGAAAGTCGAGGCGCTAATCCTACAGCGACAATCAACGTAGGGATGGATCGAGAAAAGCGGCCAGCGAGAACGCTATGCGACAAAAAAAACCTCCGGAAGAAATCGTACACTGAGGGAGATCGACGTTTGAATAGTGCTTTCAGCTCCTCATTGGGGTGATGACGGTTGTATTGGAAGGAGGTGGGTTCCATCGATGGACATGGGTTTCAACAGAAGCTAATATTCGTTTTTTTTTTTTCGATTGATATGAAACTCTCTACATGAACGAATCTTTTTGTTTCTTCGTTGCACGATTAATTATTAAATCTAAGGTGGAGGGAAAATCAACAACCGAGATGCTCCCCCAGCACGCCATCTCTTATACACGCGAGTAAAGGGGGGGGGGCTGAGAAACATGAGCGTGGCCTGCGCAAAACACGCTACTTTGACCATCAGAAAAAAAAAAAAACTGTGTTCGCCCATATAGAAAGAACCGATCGGCTTATTGACAAACTTTTTTTTTCGTTTGGAGGCGCCTCCCGAGAAGGATGGCAAAAGGGACGAAGCCGCTTTCAGGAAGTCGCGAGGCAGGGGGGGGGGAGTACTAGCGAAAGTCAGGCACATCTGAAAAGCGGAAAACAAAATGTCTATTCGACAGCTATCCGAGGAACGGTTTCCGTACTCGCAACCAAATATATATATATATATATATATATATATATGCGTGTGTGTGTTTTTACGTGTATGTAGAGAGATTCACAACGCCCCTTTCGTTGTGCGCTTGCACTCATTCAGATAAGGGGAATACGTGCCAATGGACTCCGATGCCGGCGATGGTGTCGGTAAGCGCATGTGTCGGGAGAGAAAGGAGTCAAATGCGAGTTGTTGACATTAGAATTGGTCGGTCGCGGGGCTGAAGCGCGCCGAGAGACTACAGACACCATCGAATCAGCTCGACTGGCCGCACTTTTCACCGAAGGAGATCGACTGTTTCTATCGGAAACACTGTTGCAGCGGCTGCGCTCGCGCTCCTCGCGCCACCCAATCCACTCCTCTTCAAGTGACGTGTGCTGCCGAGGTGCTTGCTGGAGCTTCTCCAAGCGAGCAAGCACCTCGGCAATGTACTTTTCATGATCACTCGGTGGACGTCGATCAGCTGGGAGGTCTGCCAGGTTCACAGTGAGGGGTGGGGGCCGCTTTTGGATCAACGTCTGCTCCCATCCGCCCTGTATGCCGGAGGCTACACACACACGCGCGCCGCGGTAGCCTGAGACCGTTTGTTCTTCTTCCCTCACGAAGGACGGAGGATCACGAAGCGGCGTGCTGATGTTTTGCGATGCCTCACGACCTCGGTGAGGAGACGACCACCAACGCGGGTTGAGCTGAGAGGTTTGATGGCCAACAGAGCTCGTTGTGTTAGATGGGTGTTCTGGCGAAAAGGACGGCTGCGCTGCCTGACACTCTGTGCGGCCCTGTGTATTTGGATTTGACGGAGTGGTGGTGTTCAATGAGTGTTGCGGAACCGATGAAGACACTAGGGGCCCACCGATGCCAGCTGTTGTAGCAAAGGAAGTGAGCGTTTCGGGTGGCTGAGAAGGTGCGCTTCCGCTCGTCGGCAATCGAATATCGCCAGTCTCAACGTGACAAACTCGGATGTCAAGGGCAGCACGCTGCCCAGTGGGGTGATAACGAAATGGGATAGAGTACTCCTTCCACATACTAGAATTTGTGTTGAGCTTGGCAGGGTCCAGAGAGAAGCCGGCGACCTGCCTTTTGCCCTCCCAGAGTGAGAACCGCAACTTGTCTAAGCCGCCTGCTGGCTGAAGCGCAATGCGCTCCTTTTGTGCCTCGAACACCAACTCCTTAGGATCGCAGCAAACGACTTTAGCGGTTGTGAAGCTGTAGGTGCCAAAGCGAATCCTCATGCTATATTGGCCACCGAGAAGTAGCGGCGCTGGGTGGTCGAGATCAATGTTGTCTGACCGGACCACGACGCCCTCCAGCTGCAAATCTATGCTCCGCACACTGCAAGAGGCACGCTGGAAGAGCCTGGTCTCCGTAGATGCTGTGAAGGGCGGGGTTGCTGACACAGGCAGCGGCTGTACTGACACTCCTTCTGCTCTAGCGACCTCGCGGTCCTCGCGTGGCGGTTTCACACCTGACGATGTGGCAGAGGGTGGCAGGCTTGAAACCTTGCGTGGTGGTGTCTTCAATAAACGGTCGCGCGATGGATTACGCTCGAGGGTCATTTGGCCAACCATCGGGGGTTTGCTTGCCTGTGAGGATACTGTGCTGGAGAACTGCACCTCTCGTGTGTCAACCACTTCATGCACACAAAGGGAAAAGAGCAGCTTGCCTGTCACCTCACCTTCCGCGTTACGCAGTTTGACAGCGTAGTTCTTCTTGGGCTGATCAAAGAAGGGGCGTGGATCAAGGGCGCACTTGGCCACAATGGGTAAAACATTAGAAGCGTTACACGGAGACGGTCTCAAGGCGAAGGTAACTACATCCCGCTCGCTATCTAGCGTGACTCGGTGCATCTGCGTTGGAAATGTCAGAGCCATGCTTTCACCGAGTACTTTGAAGAGAACATTATCTGTTCTGCCATCTATGGGGTATACAGACGAGTGGCCACTCGAGCTGGGCTTTGCACGCGGCGTCCGCGACCAGCTGCAGTGGAAGAAGGTCGCATCCGGGCTGCCCCGTGGTTCCGCGTCCTTCGGACAGAGCTCTGCACAGGTAGAGATATCGCAGAGGAACCGGTACAAGACAAAGTCGAGCTGAATCATTGCCTCTCTGAGGGCGTGTGCACAAATGTCTTGTGCTGTTGAGCCATGTAGGTGAGCTTGCTCGATGCCGTGGTTGCTTCCACGCACACGCACACGCACACGCACACGAGCCTGTGTTTCGTAGAGTCTCCCGGTGAAGGGGGGAAGGCAAACGAAAAGATGTTACGGACTCCCGAACAAGCCACCAGATTACATACAGAAGCAAACACAAAGAAAAATCCGGAAAATATGGTCTTTCCGTCGGAGACGCTCACTGTCGGGGAAAAAAAAAGAAACCGATGCAGCAAAGTGATAGCGATGCAGCAAAGCCCAAAAATACCGAAAGAGGAGGTTGTTTCAGAAAGTGTTGGAGACTTCAGTTGTGGATAGGAGATGGTGTTTTTGCATACGTGTCGCCAGTAACGTGCGCAGAAGGGATGTTAGAAAAAAACGAGCGTTGACCTGGCGTATCGGTGTTTTCTTAGCTTTTGCGGATGCTCAGCCCCCTCCCCGCCCCCCCCCCTTACCGAAAGAATGCTGATTTCGCTTTGAAAACATAAGAGCGCAGGAAAGTGGAACACAGACAATCGATGGAGAGAAAAGACCATGACAGAGCCGCCAATTTCAGATCTAGAGCGAATTCAAGGAAAACCTCGTCGACATACGTTTGCGCGGCTACATTGGTGTGAAAACTAGACGCATTCTCCACAAATATCCCCGTCTCCGTAACGGCTACGTCGGGTGTGGCACGTGCCAAAGGACAGCTGAGGACGCATTCGTGACCAGTAGTCCCGTGATCACTCTCGGCCACGGTCTATGCCTCATTTCCCTCGCCTGCGCATCGAATAGGAAAAAGGAGAAGCGACTACCACAAAAAAAAAAAAAGGTGACATCCCCCCCGAGGAGGTTCTACGTTGCAATTTTTAACTGTATGAGAGGCACGCTGACTTTCCCTTGAGTCTTCGCGGTCGCGGTGACTCCCTGAGCTGCCTGAAGGAGTTCAGCAGAGAGAATGTTCCTGAACAAACGAAGCTTCTGTAGACAGAGGATGATGCTGCGTGCATTCGTGTCCCTTTTCATGGAGGCAGCCTCTTCACCTCACGCCTCACCTGGCGACATACATCGTATCCTAGTCTCACCTGAGCGGTAAAACATAGTTTGCATCGAAGAGGCTCTGAGTCAGCTGTTTCGGTATTTCCTTTGGCCTCGGGGCCCCTTAATTTAGGAGGATGTCAATTCTTCTGTGGAGGCAACAGTGAAGAGGCTAGATGAGGATTTTTCAGAGCGGTAAAGATATGTTGCTTACGGAGAGCTACAGTGTTCGACACCTCCATGATGTGATGGTCGAGGCTGTCCACTTGCGCATGTAACGACTGCAATGCCAACTGATCCAGCTTTTCCTGGATACTCTGCTCGCGTACAAGATCCATTTTTTGAAATATGTCGGCAAGGAGTCGCTCGGTTTCAGTGCGGTACTTGACAGCGCACTGTGATCGCATGCAGAACTGTTCAACGAAAGTGAGGCGAGCAGCACGCAGTGATTGCTGCGCCGACAGCATATCGCTGACATGCTGGTTCACACTAAGAAGAAGGCTGGTAGTAAGGCTCTCGCTAGCAGGCACTGAGGAACCTGCGGCTGTCAAGCAGCGCGACAGTTGCCTGCGAATCGTCTGGTCCCACTCAGCACGGATGGCCTTGACAACCTCCCGTTGCTGAACTACCTGCATACGCCCATGCTGTAGCTTCGACGCCCACCCGCGCACCGCATCTTTGACGTCAGCGATGCTGCGTCGCAGTGCCTCGCGGCTTTGCTGAAGAAAGGAAAGTGAGCGTTGCCAACCCTCGTTCAGGTGCCCCAGTGAAGCCCAAGACGACACCTTCGAGTCTCCCGTGCCGCATGCTCCGCTCGCTTGGTAGCCGTTGACAGAATGAGTGATTTCCCCTGCCGATAACAAGCTGGACTCGTGCTCGCGTCGACTCCGGAATAAAAGCACCACTTGCTCCATGCGACTACGAACAAGATCCAGCTCGCGGTGTGCCACCTCTCGTGTCGGTGCAGACGACACCGGCACCAGAGATGGTGGCCAGTTGAATGGCCGCTGCTCGTGGTGACTATCGCGCAGCGCGCGCACCTCAGCCTCGGCATGTGAGCGGTACACTTGAAGTCGTGCGCTCATCTCCTCTTGACGCGCCGCGAACTCTTTCGCAGCGGCGTCTCGCTGCGCAATGGCGATTGCACTTTCACGCTCGAGTCGCTGGGAAGCTTGTTGCTCCAATGCGGAGCGGCTTCGCTCTGTCATGGATGCGAGCCGACTTTGGAAAGCAGCTACACGCTGATTGCACTCTGTGAGGTGTTGCCGATGCGCCGCTTCAGCCGCAATCTTGAGACGACCGAAGGCAGTATCCGCGCGCTCTTGGAAAGTGCGGTGACACTTTTCTTGGAAAGCGGAGGCCTCTGCCTCACACCGCGCTCGGTGTTTGGCCATCGTTTTCGCACGAACTTCTCCATCATTGGCAAAGATCTCTGCCCTTTGCTGGCGTGCTGCCGAGAGATAGACCCGAGCACTCTGCGCGACTGCTTCTTTACATTGCAATGCAAACTTTCGCTTTAAACGACGTACCCTTTCCTGGATACCAAGCAGTAGAGGATCAAGTACGGAAGCTTGAGGCTCATCGCTGGCGTCACGAGTGACTGCAGCCTCCAACTCCGCACGAAAGGTAGCGTTTTGGGACTGCTGCGCGTGCAGTGCCTGGGAAAGGTCTTCTATTTTTTGCTGGTGTCGTTGCACGCATTCACGGCGATATGCGTGCATCTCCTCGTCGATATCCTTCAACGTTGCATCTGAAACAGCTTCCCGCTGTGCCTGAGCCTCCTTCTCCTTTTTTTCATCATGAGCCGAGGCTTCCATGGCCCTCAGAGATACTAACGTATTCTCAAGCACCGAGACCTCAACTGCAAGCGGGTGAAGACCCCGCTCAAGCTCTTCTACGCGCTGCATCCCCTCGGTCAGCTGACACTCGAGGTCGATCAATTGTTGTCCGAGAGCCGCTCGCTGGGCCTGCTGTGACTCCACCATTTGTGAGGGGTCGCCTAAGGTTGGAGGGCTGGCGACGGTGGCGGTGCCAGTGTGATCAGAGAGAACACCACTCCCCATTGGAACCACCGAGCCGCGACTGAACGCCCCCTCATTGTCATCTCGCAAAAAGGCTGGCACAGGCGTTGACGAAGGCCCCGCGATCGGCTCACCAGTGGTGACCGCAGGTCTGCTCCACTCCGAACTACGGGCTTTAGGGGCACTGTTTCCCACGGACGGAGGATGACCGGAGGCAGATCGGAGGCCCGCAGGTGAAGCTGGTGCTTCGATCTCATTCAAGAAAGCAAGTGGATCGTGGTCGGTACCTCGAAGGACAGTGGCCGTTTTCACCGGTGAGCCTCCCACTGATGGATTATCGACGGCCACGAAGAAGGGTACATCAACACTGGGAGGGAACGAGTCGAGTCGCTTGGTTGACCCCTGGACGGTCCCGGAGGGAGCAGCCGCGGTCACACCATCGTCGGCATTGCTTAACCAAGAAGGAAAGCCCACGTCCCCACCCACAGGGACTAAAGGAGCAGCAGAGGGTGATGAGGCAGAGTTCAAGCCTTTGCGTCGCCCCGCAATCGGAGCTGACATGAGCCTTGTGAACAGAGGATCTGATAACGGGCAGTGATGTTCAACCTTCAATCGCAGTCAGTCGTTGGCGAAAAAAAAAAAGAAAACAAAGAGGCGGCGTCCACAAAGTTGCCGACGGTAATGCAGGCAGTAGCAGATGGGGAGGGAGGGATGCAGGTAAGTAAGTGACAGAGAAAAGGAGGCGAGATGTCTGACGAGAAATAGAAAGTAGGGTGAAGAAGACACTGTCGCAGTGGGCGAAGGTAAAGAGGAAAACTCTGTATGTAGGGTGGTGGTGGTGGTGGTGGTGGTGGTGGTGGTGGTGGAGTGCAAGCAAAAAAAAAAAAAAAAGAGGCCAACGGCAAACAAACCAACACGAATCGCATAAGGCTACAGATGTCCTCGAGTAAGTCATAAATAGACAGCAAACACAGACTCAAGAAAAAAGAGTAGGTACAATTCAGAATCTAATCTAATCAAGGGGGGGAGGGGAGTCGCGCAAGAGTCCGATGGCTTTGGTGAGGTGTTGTTATGTGCCGGATCCCTTCGGCGAGGAAGGTTGGACGACAGCCCTTCAAGTTTTCTGGTACTGAGCTCTCCAAAGAGGAGTCTGCATCTAATGAATTCGGCCGGCGGTCAGAGATTCACAAATGCTACTCGCCCCACTCACGATGGTGATCTTCGTGGTAAAATATATGTTAGGAGCTCACGGGAACGGTAGTTTCTGTGGTGCATCACGCCTCCTTTGGTGGTCCTGTAAGCACGAAAAAGGTAGCGGAAAATGAGAAAAAGTAGGTGATGTAGCGGCGGCGGTGAAGCCCGGGTACCCGGCGCGGAATGCACGCGTGGAAAAGGGGCCTTCACTACATGTTCATGGAAAAATATATATATAGTCTCCGCGTCATCCAAGACAAGGAGTTACGAGCGCCGTTGTATGCAGTGATGGTTTTGCCTCCCACCTCCTCCACTCGTTTGGGACAAAACAAAAGCTGCCGCCCTTCGAGCTAAGGGAGAAAACTCAACCCCTTCAACCTCAAAGTATTGTTCCATAGGGAAAGTGCTTGAGGGATTTTTTTTTTGGTTGTCAAGCCGTCTCGTTTCTGAGACGCAGAAGCGCACATCTAACCTCCTAAATTTGACGCGTGTGAAACAGCAGAGTGTGTACGTGGTGGCGACAGACGTGGGTTACCACGGATTGCGAAGATAGGAAAGGCAGGCCGGACGGGGGGGAAGTTGGTCAGCTCTCTGTGATTACTTACACACGCACCCATGAAACCCTACACAAAGGGAAGGAGAAAAAACGAACACATTAACTGCCAGACCCTGACGACAACCAAGCAACGAAACCTCAACAGCAATATAAATAAATAAAAATGAACATAAAACTATACATCGTAAACACCCGAGAAAGGGGTCATTGAATATTTCTTTTGAGAAAAACCCAGACAAGGGCATTTTCTGCGACCGCTCCCCTCCCCCCCCCTCCTCCTGCCTCCCCCACTTCGTGGAAGTACACTGTCAAGTATCACCCAAACACAAGCGGTAAACAAACTCTAGGTCTCTACATAGAAGCAAAAAACCTCGGTGCACGGAATCCACGAGAAACGATCGGGAAGGCGGGAGAGAGGAACGATCCTGCAACAAGCACCACCACCACCCCCCCCGTCCCCCAGCAGTCACCAAATGCAAATGGTCGAAAAGGAAAGAAAGCAGTGATCACCACAAAGTTGCATGATCCCACTATTGCGTCAGGAACGTGAGTAGGTCGTTACCCATGTCTTCTGGGGTGGAAGCGGACTCCTTTGCTGGGGCGACAGCGTCCAACTTTCTTTCCGATGCGTCATCTTTTCCATTTGCAAGTTGCGGCAGTTTTCTAGGTCGCTGTCCTTCTTGTCGGATTCGCTTGAGAAGCAGCTGAATAACACGCTCTTTATCTGCCCAACACAGTTCACTTACGTCAACGCTCTTTACATTACGCCAAGTTAGGTTAGTGGGTAAGACACGAGAAAGTTGCGTGCGGTTTGCTGCGGCTGCGTCTATCAATTGGTAACCATCCGGTGGAGTCGTAAGCGGTGGGCCGCACCCTGGTATCTCGGGTGCCGCTCCCAGTCGGAACGGGGCGCTGGTCTCCACATGGGCAGAGCTAGCATCCTCCTGGTCAACTGGCGTGCCCACATTCACGGAGCGATCTCCTCCTGGGGTCGGGAGCGCGGGGGCATCGTGCTCCTGAAAACGTAGGTACGGGGGTGTTACATGGTGTATCGTGAGAATACCGCTGTTGCCTTTTGCGATATCCGTGGGCGGCAAAAGTTGCGTCTTTTGGGGGGTCGAGTCATCGTTGGGAGTTGAGCCTCGAGCCGACCTTCCGGAAGCTGCAGCACCGGAAATCGGATTCCTGCCCTTCCATGGCCCTGCGGCAATACGTTTGGGGAAGCCTTTGCGATCTACAGTCCATCCTGTCGGAGATGATGCGGGTGGCAGGGGAAGGGCATCGCTGTTTGTCAACATGGGGCGATCAGAATTCTCCAGTCGAAGGATAGACGACGTGGTGTGGGTCGGCAAAACCTGTCTTGAATTAACACTGCGCCCTGCAGGGATAGCCTCTATAAGCATCCGCCGGCGCTCTGCGATGACATTTTGGCGCACCTCGTTCAAAGCCGCGTGGAAAAAAGTCTCCAGCTCAGATCGCTGGGTAACCAAGTTACCAGCTGCGCGGCGAAGCTGCTCCAACTCGCGATGAAGCTTCAGTGCGTCTCGCCGAGCCTCATCTCTTTCCCGCGTCAGGAACTGAAGTGCATCGCGGTGAGCCTTGACCTCGTCAACGTGACGCTTCTCATATTTGTCGACAGCAGCGCTGAGGTTCTCCTCAGTGGTCTTCACCTGCAGCCGCAGGGCTGCAATTTCGTCTTTTTGATGGATACTGCGTTCAAACATTTGGCGAGAGGCGTCGCCGCTGAGGTCGGTAATACGTTTCAGGCGCGTGTATTTATCGTGCAGCTCACCGTAATTAGAGCGGACCCTGGCCAACTCTTGCGCTAACATGATTTTTTCCTTGAGAAGCTCGAAGTTTTTCTCGTGCACCTCCTTTGTGTGAGGATCGAGTAGCTCCGCTGCCTTCGCGCAGACATCGGCGGCGTAGGTGGTGGCTAGCTGCTCCTCCTTGGCGCGGTACCCAACGCGGCTTTCCAGCATTTCCAGGCGGACATCCCTCAAATGTTTCTCGTTTGCTGCTGCCTCCGCCTCACAGGCTTTCTTCAGTGCTTGCAATTCCACCGATGTATCCGTCCGCTGATCAAGCACAGTGAGTGCCTGGTGGAGATTGGTGCTGAGCTCACGCACAGTGCGCCGCAGATGGGAAACCTCACTGTCCTTTGCACGCAGCGCACGCTGTTGTTTTGCCACGAAAAGGGCATCGTCGGAGTTGTCCATAGGCTCCCTGCGATTCCCAGAAGACACCCGATCACCCTCAGAGGCTTGCGGTACCCCGACTGCAGCATCCTTTGATGCCGCAGTCGGGGAGGTTGTCACCTGTGTAGTCTCGCCGCCGCTGTCCACCACGCTGCCGGTCTCGGCCGAAGAGTCCTGTGTAGCGAAAACGGGGAAAAATGCTTCCGCACGCTCCAGCGCCTTTGCGATACGATCTTCAATCCGTGAGCGATCCACCGGCACCCTCGTTACCTCACTGAAGGTAACAGTGCCGCTGGTGGGAGAAGGGCGTAGACCTGACGGGGTGTGTGCCTGCTCCATTTTTCCCCCTAAAATTAAAAACAAAACACCTGACACTGACAGGACCCCGGAGAAAGGGTTAACGCGGCACTGCGAGCACCTTGTTAGTCCACCTTGCTCGTCAGGTGAGAAAGACCGCTAGTCTTTGTTACACTCCGCCCTCACCCGTTGGTGTCGTAAAAGCCTTTTGAAAGACCACGACAGACAAGAAAGGGCAAGAGAGAGGAACGGCAAACGAAAAAAAAAAAAGTGAAAGAAGGGTGACGGGTTGTAGACAAGAGAAGAGCAAAGCAGAAAGGAAAAAGACGCGATTGAAGGTGAAGATGACAGAACATGACAAGAACTCCAAGGCGTGCCGGCGCCGAGACAAACCTAGGTTCGCGACAGCACCATTAGCAGGGGCTGGCACCACCCGCTTTGACTAGAAAGCGTATCGTCGAACATGCTGCGATCCCCTTTTCGATGTATTCCCTCCTGCATCCCCTTTACCTCTCAGCGATAAAAACAAGGAAACATAGAAGGAAAAAAAATGAAACAAGAGAAAAAGAGCGAAGAGGAGAGCTGAGACGAGGCGCGGGGATTGATTACTTTTTTTGGCGTTTGTTGTGGGGCTTTAGGAACTCACTTACCCTTCTCACAACACCTCACCCTACTTATGTCACAGAGGATGAGGGGTGGCGCATTGGCGAAGGCGGAGGGGATACGGAGTGTTGGAAAGAAGATCCTGTCCGCATACGTAAATGTGTAGATGAGGCAATGTGGAGGATAAGAACAATCGAACACAATAAATACACATCGTCTCAGTTGCCTTGCGGGAAATGAAAACGACAAGACGTCAGAGGGACACATGCTAAGCACCGCTGACCACATGAGCGATCAATACCACTGACACACTCACCTGCAGAGATCTGCCATTCATCACGCATAGGGGTACCCCCGCTGGAAAGCAAGCCGCCAGAGCTAGGAGCAGACGTGCGTGAAACCGAGAGAGCGAGTAAGATTCAAAGCGCACAGCAATGCGCATCGAATCCCTAACATGGGTGTAACCTCTTCGACCCATGCACCTCCCTCCCATAAGGTCGCATCTCAAACCGCTTTTCCCTCCTTCATCCTCTGCCCCTCCTCGGCAACGAAGCGCTTGGCCCTCGCCAAAATGTTTTCATCGCGGGTGTTAAACATTGTTTGATCCTCGCGCTCGCAGGGGGAGTTGTACATTGGATTCAGAGCAATGCAGTCGTAGTGGTTTCCAGTGTACACGAGGAAAGCGCGGACCGTGTATCCTTGCCCCGTGCCAAAGCGCTGGAGACTAGAAGACTGGAGATCTAGAGCAAAGATTTCTGTCTTGTATAGAAACGAGAGTATTTCGAGTTCGATGGCACCCCCCCAGGAGTCTTTCTCCGAGAGCCACGACGCGTAGGCGAGCGGGTCCATTCCAAGTGTGTTCATGTTGAACATCTCTGGGTGATCTAAAATTGCCTTCACACACTCCTGTCGAATCAACGCCCCCTCAGTGCGGCTCTTGTCGCGCAGAACGTAAGCGCATGCATGGAATAGACAACTATTATCAGCGGGACACTTACGACGAGTGAAATGGGCCCGCTCAGAGGCCGGCGGAACATAGCGCTCTCCTGTATTCCCTAGCTGAACCTGAGCCTCTCCCTCCTGAATGATCAGCATGTCGTTCGAGCGAAGCTTGAGAGCACCAAGGCTGATGTCTGGGGCTAGGTCTACAGGCTTGGGGGGAAAGCCAGCGAGCACGCGGAGCCGACCGAGTTCGATGCCAGAGTTGTAGGACAGTAGTGCGGCAGCTTCGCCCCAGGTCCCGCTAGAGTTTAGTTCCACCTGCGTCGGTGCACTGCTCCTCGGTGTACGAATTCGTACAATGATGGACATCATGAAAAATATGCGTGAGTAAGTCCGTGACCGCAATCAGGGAAAAGAGAAGAAGCTGAGCGATTTCGGTGAAGCGTCACGTGGATGCCTCGCAAAGACCGATGCTGATTTTTCAAAAAAACTGTAAGAAAAAAAAAAGGAGATCCGCTTTTTCATTAATGTACAACTACAATAATGACAAGAATAAAAAAACAAAAACCATAGGAGAAAAGTAAGGAAGAAGGGTCAGCAGAAGCGCGGCAGCAGAGATGCCCTCGTTGTGCGTTTCCGGGTTACGGAGAAATTTCAAGAAATGATATTTAACACACGAGTTGTGCAGTGCCCAAAAGAGGAAAGGAGTCGGAGAACGAAATGAAAAACGGAGGGAAAATTCATGAGGTTATACATCTATATTCACATATATATATATATATATATATATATATATGGCGTGCACAAACGCTGATGAGTGTCCACAATATGCAGAAGACGCTGTGGTGCTGTTATCCACTGACCGACGTTGCGGCGACACGGTTCGTGCAGCAGTTACCGCATGCGTCTGGAAAAAAAGCGACCTCCCACACACTTCTTCCAGCGCAGTCGCCCACACGCACATCTGTATAATACACATAGGTGTATAGAAACGGTTCAAAACAAAAAAAATGAAGCACCTGTTTAACATACAGACACATATTTGGGAGGCAAGAATCAGCGTCTGTTGAAGACGCTTTCGTTTTTTTTTTTGATCTGCTTTTTTTTTGTTATTGTTGCTGTTGTTGTTTTGCCATTGCATGCGTTTGTCTGTGTCGACTTGGGGAACTACATCATTTGGGGGAGGAGGAATGTAAAAAAAAAAAAATTAAAAGATCTTTGGTACATCAACCTTTCTTTATGGCTGCACCTCGGGCCCGATGCGAGCAAGACGCCATTCGAGTTAGGAGTAGAGAGTGAGCGATTGGTGCACCCGCAGGGAACCTCTTGCCATGTTCCCTAGAGTCGCAGAAACATCCTCAATCTGAAATGAGGGGGCATGGCGGCGGTGGCGGAGACAGTCCCTCACTCCGTTAACGTCCGGTAAGAAAAGACAAGACGCGCACACACACACACACAAAATGTACGCACGTTGGTCATTCTTTGAGGTTTGATAGCGTGTTGCCGATCTCAAACCTGGTCGCATCCGCATCCTCCCGTAGATAACTCTAGACAGACAGACATACAAGTTTTAAAAAATCGAGGACGTGAACATGAGGGCAGGGCACCACACAGCGCCATCAGCCCACCACGCAAGCTGGAACTTTGCCAATTCCAGCGAGTCTCTCTCAGAGAGGTTGAGGCAGTCGGTTGAAAAAATCCATATTACTTGCGTCAGCGAAGGACTCCTCGATTGCTGCACAGTACTCGTAATCGGATGAGGTGGAGGGGGCCGCCATTACGCTGGCGGCTTCCTCCGGAGCGTTTTTTCTCCCTGTCGCAGATAACATGGGCAAGTGCTGGTAAAGCGTTGCACGTTTCTGGTACAGATCGAAGTATTCACGGTACGTTTTCTCCTCGAAGTTCGTGAGATAATCCGGGTCACGGTGGGCTTTCAAGTAGAGAGCCATATACTTGAGTGCGGACTCTTCGACGGAGAGTCCTGGGTAGATGGGGCGCTCCTTTGTTACGGCAACTAGCGCCAAAGCCACCGGATCGTACAGCTGCCGCTGGATGTACTCCTCGTGATCGACAATCTCCGATGGGCTGGTGCCTGTAGGCAGTGGACGCCGCAGGACCTGTGGTAGGTGAGCGCCCTCGACGTACTGCCACGGGCGGCGCAGGAATCGCGCCATGTGCTCCGTGTCACGCAGCGCGTACAGCTGTCCGTCGTACTCGACAACAGAGTCTAGGGATCCCTTCTTCGCTATTGGCTGGATGACAAAGCGCAGCCCGAGATGGTTGCGAGTGTCGTAGAGCAGCACAGGGCAACAGCCTTCGAGTGCCAAGTCAGCCTCGTCTACGGGAGAGGAAACAACGAGAGGAAGCTGTTTCGGCATGGGCTTCACTTTGGATGGGTCCATCACAAGGGTCGGGTCCTTGAGGAAGCGCTCCAGGTACTCGGCGGAACTGAAGAAGAAGCACTGATTAAGGTAGACCGCACCCCAACGCAGGTCGACTTCATTCGTTGCAGGAGGAAAGATAGAAGCCGCTGCAAACTCCGCATCGGCAATGGATGAGGACACGCGTACGCTGCGAACGAGATCGTCATGCTCAAGCCACTCATAGGGGCAGAAGGCCCCGAAGGGTGATAGCTGGGAGTGTAGATGAGAATATACTTGGTAGGTTTTCTTCAGTCGTGCCGGGAAGGCACGATACTTCCGCAGCACGGACTCCTCCGCCTGCAGGACATGGTCCTCGACACCGTGAACGGCTGCTACGAGATTGCTAGCATCGAGGGAAACACCCGGCCGTGGAAGTGTTAACCGCACGGCGGCGTGATGCTCCAACACGGAGAGAGCAGCGCGGCGCCCATCAATCTTTGACTCTGCTGTCGCCGCGGGGGTGAAACTTGATGCACGGTCCTCCGCAAAAGCAGATGCCGTTGCCATCACTTTTACGATAGGTGCTGCGCATGCTACGCGTGGCAGGGATTCTGCTGAAGAACGAGTATTGGGCAGGTTGAGCAACACAGCGCCATCGCGCTTCACTTCCGCGGCAGACAAGTACAGAGTGAGTAGCTGGTGCACGAGAGTAGCATCGACAACGCCCCTGTGAGCGGCTAGCATACATTCTACCTTCAGTGTCTGCCAATGAGGGTGTACTGCCCCCCACTTGAGCAGTGATGGAATAGACATACACTTGACACGTAGGTTGTACGCTATGGAGTCGGCTAGCACACGCTCCTTCTCGCCAACGGTCTCTGTCGCGTAGCGATCTTCGCCATCGTAGACTGAAACAACAGGTTGCTGGAGCAGCTTCGGGTTCGGAGGTGGTTGGCGTATGAACTGCCATGGATCGCGCACAAAACAAAGCAGTGAGTCATCGTCCTCTAAAAAGTAGAGGCGGTGGTGCACGCGGGCCACTCGCCGCGCAGCATCTCGCTGTCGCCGCTTCTTTTTTCTCTCCAACACGTCGCGCAGCTCCTGTAAATCATCTGAGAAAACTTCACTCAGCTCATCTGGCTCTTCGGGTTCGTTAAGAGTGCCATTGTCTGCATCGCCAACACCGACTCCGCCAAAAAAGCCTTCCTCCACGCGCTTCGGCCTCTCCGTGCCAACGCGCAAGCCGGAGGGTTTCCAGGCGCACTTGATTTGGGGACCCCTTTGACGATGGCGGTAGACCAATACCGGGTCCTCGAAGCCAAATGAGGATAGATCGCAGCTGCCGGTCACCAACCGCGACTGCCCGTCCTCAAAGGTTATCACCTCTGGAACGTAAAAGAGTGATGCGCGATAGTGCATGTGGCGTCCGAGCGCATCGACAGCGACACGGAACACTGTCTCCTTAGCAGCTCTGCCATCGATGCGGACCACTTCCACAAGCCTCTCTGCTACACACTCTATAAACTCATTCAGTGCCTCCTCTTTTTCGGCATACGTGGCTTCTGTGGGCAACTCAGTGTCCCCCTCAGTGGGGGTAGCAGCATCCAACTCTTGAGAATCGTCGCTGGCGGCAACACTCTCGGCAGCGGAACCATCCTCCCTCTGCATCTCTGCATTTTCATCAGCATCAGAAGGAGAATCGACGTCATTCACACCAATGTGCCGGCGCCGCCACTTACGCAGCGCCTTCTCGCGATGACGCTGGAGTCGGGCGGCGTCACGGCTGGCTTGGGTGGTTTTCCTCGCCTCCTCTGCCTTTTTCGCTGCTGTATCCTGGATTTCAGCGCGGTGAACTTCTTCCTGCCGCTGCACGTGGAGCAGCGCGCTCCGTTGAAAAAAGGTTTCCGACTCGATGCTCAGCCGCATCACGACTTCTGGAATGCAATTCTCCTCGAAAAGGATTTCCAGGTCACTCTCAGAAAATGGTGGGCAGATCATCACGTAGCCGAGGGTTTCAAAGGGATGGAAGCGCGTTACACAGCTGGCGATACGAAGGTACGCCTCATTCAAGCGCATCTGCTTATCCTCAGGGTCCTCTGCCTCATACTCGAGCTTCTCCTGTAACTCAGCCTCCTTTGCTTCATCCCAGTTATCCTCGTCTTCCTCAAACTCCTCATCCAGACCTGAGTTGCTGCGCGCGGCGAGCTCTTCCTCGCGCTGCTCGCGCTCCCGCACCTGGCGCTCCGCCTCCGCTTTCTCCTTGAGCTTTGCCTTTTCCTCCCTTGCCGCGTTGCGCACCTCCTCGAGCAACATGTGGGCACGGCGCAAGAATGGGTTCGAATCTTTGGCATCGTGAGGTATGTACACACCTCGCACCATACCGCCACCCGGCGTGAGGGCAGCTTCAATGCACTCCTCAAAGAATTGGCGATCGTACTTGAAAAAAGGAACACGGTATGTCTCCTGGAGTGCAGCCGCGAGCGTTTTCTTGCCTGAATGCACCGATCCCACCAACCAAAAACGAGGCGGAAGCTTCTCCGGTGGTAGCTCGCCGATGTAACGCTGGGGGCATCGTGCAAAAGCGTCGTATGCGTCCTGGGAAGTAAAAACGTAGAGACCGTCTACGTGACGCAGACAGAATTCTTGTCTTCCTCGCACGAGAATGCCGCGCTCGTGGAGAGTGACCGGGCAGTAGTCCAGACGCGAGCCGAACTGATGCAAAAAGCGACACATTGGCCGAGTGAGGGGATGCCGGGGCGGAGGCGGCACTTTCGGGGGGCCCTCCCCATCCGGATTCAGAAGAGCTGCCTCCTCCGCTAGCTCCTCCGCCTCTTCGTCTGCAGCGTTCTCATCTTCCTCACCGAGGGCCTCGTCCACAACGCCCTCGGTAGCTTGAATCGCAAGCGGGTCCAGCTGCTGCATCAGCTCGGCAAGTATCTCGTGCACTACAGGCACATCTGGAAGAGTGATAGAGAGAATGTTGAACGGCTGAGGCTGTTGCGGTCTTGCGTAGCCTGCCTCTGTCATCACAGAGCGCCACTGCACTCTGGGGGCGCTTTCTAGCAGATCCAATATCTGCGGTAGAACAGACCCGCCACCCGCTTCTTCATCGTCGTTCTTAGCATCGCCCTCTTCCTCATCGGCCTCCTCAGTCATCGTCGAAGCCGGGGCGGCGGCAGGACGCAGGACAAGCACGAACTCGGGCAGCAGGTCGTTTTCCCATAAGTCTTGAAGATAAGTTTGTTTGAGGTCGGCAGGTGTCACTGCGGAGATCAGCAGTGGTGGAGCGCGACTTGATTTTTCAAGTTCTGTGCGAATGAGCATCGCCTTCTCATCAGCCATGCTCTGGGGCGTCTCCGAAATCGTTGCCTGCATAGCACGCTTTTGTAACCAGCCGGGGGTCGTTCCATTGCCCGGCTGCTGCTGCTGCTGAGACTCCGGCGCCTTCGTAGTAGCATTACCCGCTTCGCCCGTCGCTTTCTTCAACTTCGGCTTTTTTGGAACAGCCTTCGCCTTCGCCTTCGCCTTATCTTTTCCTTTGTTTTTCTTCGCCGATGCCTTGGCAGCCAACTCCTTGCGCTCCGCTCGCGCCTGGCGAGCTTGCTCGTCCGCCTTCTGCCGAGTGACACACGTTTCGTGCCGAGCTTGCAAAAGGGATTGACGTGGTTCCAGATGTTTCACGAAATCTGAGACAGTGTAATGCTTTAGATCGAGTTGCGCTGCCATTTCATTCACCATGTGCTGCATGGCTTCCACTATGGAGCTCTTCGAGTGAACTAGCGCGTCGTCTGCCAACACGAGCAGCGGCTTTCGGCATGGGGAAGACCGCTGGCGGAGGTACTTGACAGGGAAATCCATGAAAGCGGCCCGCTTGCTAGGAGACGCAAAATAGTAGTACCGACTCCGGTAAGCACACGCGTAACAGGCTGCACCCTCTACCAATACGTGGTCTTCGAATGCTGTTACAGGGCAATAGCGCTTCCACACGGGCGAAGGTGAAAGCCTTGCATCCTGGGCAAGCTCCTCAACCACGCGACACATCTCCTCGTCCGTGGCTACCGAAGTCACTTGCTCATTGCCAACTTCTTCATTCTCGCCGTCCTCGCCCTCGCCCGCTCTCGGGGGACCCAGAAGCGTTGGTTCGTCGCACGGATATAGACGGAACACTTGCGCGATGTACGCCGTCACCTGCTCCGTGCCCGTGGACGCAATAGGATCCACAAGTACGTGGTGGTCTAGCCCCTTGGCAAATTCAATGTGCTTACGCCAGCCCGAGGTCCAGTCTTGCTCCTCTATGGGAGGAGGGATCACTACACCCTCCGCGGACTCTGCCACCGTAAAAGGAGGCTGCACCTTCACCGCTAGTCGGCCTTCATAAATGAGAGCGGCGAGTCGCAGACGCATTTCCGTGGCTCGTTTCTGGGAGGGGGAAAGCCCCGAGGACGAATCCACGCTCTCCGCCTCGACAGGGGTGTCCTCTTGATTTCCTTCAACATCGGCTTTCTCATCCTCCAAGGCATCCAAAACTTCCTGTGCGTCGGCAGCCTGTTGCCTGGCCAACTCCAATTCGGAAGCAAGCGGTGCCACCTTCCCTGTGGTCGACTCGAGTTCAGCCAGGTGTGCTAAAATTCGTTCGCAGTCAGCCTGCAGCTGTGCCTTCTCCAGTGCCTTTGCTTTCTCGGTCTTCTTCGTGATGAATGTATCCCACGCACGCTGCGACGCCGCTGTCCCGGCACTGATTTTACCACTCGCATGTTCCTCATACACCTGAGAGACCCCCGTACACACTTCCACAACGTAGTCTGGTTGCGAAATCTCGCCCAACTTTATCGGCTCCACGAAATGTTCCCGAAATGCATCGGCGGTGGCCGCTGTGGAGAAAATTGTATCACTGAACACGTAGCCGCGATACTCGACACGTGCACTTGACATGGCCTCCCGGAGAAGCTGTACCTGCACTGTCACCGGTACCGGAGTCTGCTCTGCAAGACATGCCTCTAAACTCTCAGCCAAGGACCGTTGCTTTGGATTTTTCAATGCAGCCATGGCCAGCTCCAGCACATCCAAGTGAACACAGTGTAGCTCCTCAGCAAGGAGCCGCCCCACCTTCCTCTTGCCGATGCCCACAGGCCCCAGAAGAAGGATGCGCGGACTCCTATGGCGGTGATAGCGGTTCGCCTCCTGTTGCACAGCGCGTAGTTCGTCAGGCATGTACAGTGTCACTGGAGTCGTCAGGTCGCGACGCCAGCTTGGCAACGTCACCTCTTCTGAATGACGGAAAAACTCCACACTCGTTTGTGCAAACAGCGGTGTCCCCTCTTTTGTAACATCACCCTGTTTTGAAATCGACTTGACTTCCTCCGTGCGGTGGATCAGCTGCTCCAAGTAGGCAGCGGCGTCGTTGCGTTGGGCGTACACGGCGCACATCTCCTCACATGCCAGCTGAAATTGACCGACCGTGAGTTGGCTGTGCGAGTCAAGATGACGATCGTACAAATACGCCGCGGCTGCGCTCGCCCTCAGCGCATTCGTGTTTTCAAAGTGCAATCCATGAAACCATTCAAAAAAAAGGCAAAACTGTGGAAAGGTTAGGCAGTGGCTGCCCTGGCTATCGTAGTGTCGAAGTTTCTCAAAGAGGGTGTCGTAAACAGCAGGGTACAAGCGCAGGGGATGAACTTCGACGTATTCCGATACCGGTGCCTCTAGATAAATCGGCGTTGCTGTGCGTCGAATGATGAGTACCTCTGTTGGCTGCAGCAGATTGTACGGCTCCTCGTCATTCACCACGCAGTCCACCAGCTCGGCGTTGAAATCTACCCACAACTGTCGTAGCTCTTCCTTCTCCTGGGCAGCACTCATAAATGGCATCCAGAGCTTTGGCACGCTGTCCAAAAAAGCGATGAAGTCTTTGTGTGTATAGGTCTCCCTCGTCTCTGTCCCTGCAGCTGCGACACCGGCCCCGTTCTCGTTGGTTTGGCGTAGAGAGATTACCCGCAGGGCCTCCTTCAAACCGGAACTCGCGTCAGACTCAACTGCGTTACCGTGAAGAGCAAAATAAATGCAGGACACCAGGTGTGTCATTTCCGCATGTGGAAGAACGACTGAAAATAAAGAAGAGGTCGCATTGCCTTCATGTACATCGGTTTGAACAGTGTCCTCCTCCCCCTGCGGCTGCACAATATCGGCATTTTCCTTCAGAGCCTCTGATTGGATGCACTGCTGCTGCTGTACCGAGGGGAGGGCGCGCCACAGCCGCTCCCTTACGTCCTCAAGGGTAATGGGAGCCGCTGCCTCCACGGCTGCGGCAACCTGCAAAATCTTTCTCATGCTAGATGAATACACACAAGAAATACAAAAATGCGATGGAGAGCGAATTTCACCCCCTCACCCCCCCCCTCGAATAATAAAAAATAAATAAATTCCGCAGAGAAGGTGAAATGAAAAGCTGTCTCGAACCTCAGCTTGTCATAAAGGGCGAAATGCCAGCAGTAGACCGATCACAGCGCACACCAAGGTGATTTTGCTCGTCTCCGATCACTCACTTGTTTTCCCTCTCTCCAGGTGGACGGCGCTTAATCCACAAACAGATGAGAAATATACTGGCGCTATCTGTCTGCGTCGGTGTGTGCGCTGTGCTATGTTGACGGTGATTTAAAAAATAATCTACTAGGAACACACCTTGCGAAATTTTTCTTTTGTGTGTGAACGTGTGTGCTTGTAAGCGGTGCCGCCCACTTGCTCGTTCCGCGGAAGTGTTCGACGGCACGGAAACCGAGAAAGGCGGAAGCTAAGCGGAGAGAAGAAAACAAAAATATAGAAAGTAATAGTGATAGCAAAATCAAGTGTAGTCAAGAAGAAGAAATGTGGAGAGGGAGGAAATGCAGAAATATATATACATCGAGGTAATGGTGACGTGAGAGAGCGACTTCGTGAAGGTCAGATAGGCAACCCGCACAACACGAATCCAAGCATAAATACGGGAGAGGCTGATATGTTAGATCGAAACAAACTCGTTCCTTTTGTTACTAGTCTGCCAAATCCACCCCCCCCCCCTAGAGGGAACACTTGACTAGGAGAAAGAAACTACCTCGGCAAAAAAAGGGGGCGGGGATATTCTCACCCCTATGGAGAAGGACAGCGTGTCGGGAAGAAAGCGGGGAGGACAGGTAGCAACATCATCATATGTGCAACTTTATAAAAATGCCGACTCCCCCCCCCCTGTATTGGCGAGGTACACACCATGAACACGGTCACCAAGCTATGCTCGGCCATGAACAGGGCCTATCACCGAAGCCTCCCGGTGAGGGTTGGTTTCTCTCTTCACATGCGCCCATGTTCGGTGCCTGATGCTAAAAACCTCTATGAGCCATACCTGCCTTGCACCTGGACAGGTGCGCAAAATGTAAAAGAGTAAGAGCCACAAACATGCACACACACACACAGAAGCACAGACATCCAACAAGGAGGTTCATGTGGATCCTCAAGACAAAAAAAAAAAAAGAGGCACTCCGGAAAGGGAAGCGGAGGAAGAAAATAAGTCACAACTACAAGGAGAGTCAAGGATGCCTCCTTTTTTTTCTCGAATCCCATAACCGCGAACGCCGGCAAAGGTAGCACGGAATGAAGGGGAGAGAAACCCACCGAAGGACGTCGCCGATGGGTGCCCGCACTCAAAGGTCGCCACTCCATCCTATTTATCCTTTGCTTTCTTAGACATGTTGCACCATACGATGGGGTACAGCTTCGCTGCCTCACACATCGACATCGGGTGGTTCAGGGATGTCCGCGCCTTGAATCCACTCGGCACGCCGCAAGAGATCAAACGCAGATTCAAACAACTTGATGGCCGTTTCAGAGGAGAGGTTGAGCGGAGGTGTCTGCGCCCCTTCAAACATTGCACGGGCATCTATCCACAGCTGGATCGTCATTTTGTCACGGTCGGACGCTGTCTCCGCCGTGACGCGCTGCTCACCTGCCGTTGAAGGGGCGCCCCTAGATGTTTCGACACCGTTCCCAGGAGCAGTCTCTACACTCTGCGAGGCTGCAGACCCCTCCTTTCGACGGCGAAGCTTTTCCCAACTTTCTTCTGTTTTCTTGGCGGTTATGAGCGTTTCTCTCGCCAAGGAAACAAAGTGATCCATGATCTTCTGCAGCATCACAGCTACACAGTCCTGAAGCGCCGCGCCACTCAACCCGCGTTTCTCCGCTTCCTCAGCAAACTTCTCAAGCGGGTGCAGCGCAGGGGCGACGTACCAGGATGCTGCAGAGGGCATCGTCTTGCGCGTATGGGAGTACGCAGAGCGAACTGATTTGAGACCCTGCAAAGGCACTATCGCCGCCTCGGTGATCTGCCGCACAAGTGCCGCCCTCGCCCTATCAACAAACTGGCCGCACACAGTCACGCTGGCAAACTCCAGGACGTCCTTGACGAGCTCTCGCGTGCTTCGCTCGGAAGAAAGTGCGCTAGTGGTATTAGGAGTCGCTGAAGTCACCTCAGTCCTCGCTCCCCCTGACTCCGCTTCCAGTCGTCCGAGAATCACGTGTAGAAGTTTTCCTATCAGGAAGGTGCGCAGTGTGTGCGCGTCCGCGATGGCCAGAAGAAGGATGTTGTGCCCATCTTCTCCAGGAGAGACACCGTTTTCCGACGGAGTTGTGTCTGCTGGTTTTTCCTCAAGGGTCACCCCGCCGCCCATGTTAGACGAGGCCTTGATGGTTGCTTCTTGTACGCGTGCCAGCATCCGATAGCAGAAGACAACTGTGTGTCTCAGAAACGACGGTGTACACTGTAAAATAAATACGGAGGAGGAGAACAGATGCAGCAGCTGCTGTTGCGCAATGTAGAACAGTCGGCAATGATAGTCACTATTCGCTGATGCCGGCAAACAGTCCAATGGGGAAGAAACAGACTGCAGTGCCTTCTCCATCTCACTCATGCGCAGCGTAGCGTAGATGTTCAGATTCCATTTGTGGTTCCACAGAACTACATCCGGTGATTGACGCAAGACGGACAACTCCTCCAGATCCGAGCAGGCACCCTCCACGAGTGAGAGAAGGTCATATGCCGCCTTGTACTTAATCTGAAAGTGATTTGGGATGCCGACTTCGCACAAGGACGGCAACTTTTTCACAAGTGTCTCGCTTAATACCGGCCAGACAATCGTTGACGCCGGGTGCAAAGAGGTGCCGTAGTGCTTGCGCAGCAATGGCAGCAACGGCAGCACAGTATTCTGTAACACTCCTTTAATCTCTTTGAGAAGTGTCACCATGTCCTCGACGCTCTGCCGCGCCTTGGTTGCGGACTTCCACGAAATCACACCTTCCAGCGGTGGGCGAACCACGGCATTACGGAACACCACGCAGAACTGCGTCATGTCCCCCACTTGGGCGTACAGTTCAATGACGCGGCCAAGATTTTTTGGGGCGACACGATAGCCCGCATTTATAGACTCAGAGATGGCCACAGTATTGGCTACGAGTGAAAAGGGAGACAACATCAAGGGAGCACTGCCGCTCTCTAAGCCGCGGCTGGGTACTAGCTGGCTGGTGTGAATCAGTACTGCCTTCAAAATGCCCATGACAGACTGCTCGGCAGCTTCCACGTACGACAGCGCCTCCAACCTCTCCTGCTCACGCGACGGCAACGACCCTAGGCGGTGGCATGTCTCCTTTAGCTCCTGAAAGAACAGTACAACATCCTCGAGTGCGTCTAGTGTGGTATCGGAGAAATGAGATTCCGGCGCGATCAAAAAGATCCCTTTCCCTACAGACACGCCGCCCTTGTTAGCTCCTTCCCGCGCATCAACTGTAGCTCGGAAGGACGGCACATTGCTGTTGTCAGTGCCAATCCCAGCGGCGGCAGCGTCGCGCGCTATCGTCGTCGATGAATCCACTGATACATGTAGCAAGCCAGCCAGGTCATCCAGGTGGTAGGCAACGGTCTCGTACATAACCATACACCTTAGGTACTCGGCATCGAAAGCGCGCTCCATCTCTGCAGCACACGCCGCCTCCACGCTGCACTTCACTGCCTGCGACGTCGCTGAGAGTTGACCCACGACTGTAGATATTTTTTCCATTGCCGAGGTGAGGGGGCGCTCCATGTAGGACAACTCATCGCGCATCCCCACTAGATGACCTGACACGTTCACGAAGGCTGTGTGGATATCAGTGTTCACGCACTGCGCAATTTTTTCTTTTAGATACTCCGCATAGGTGTGTAGATCCTCTGATAAAGATAAAAGGGGTACGCCATGCTGAACCTTTCCGTTGACAAACGCCAAGGGATCATAGGGGTAGATTCTTCGTAGTCGGTGCCGCTGGTGCCCGTCGCCTGAGTGGGTTGACGATCTGCGGGAAGAGGAAAGGGAGGATGACACGTCGCCAGAGGAGGAGTTCGCTTCTCCATGCGTGTCATCGCTGTCGTCCTCCATGAGGATGCCAAACTCATGCTCGGCGAAGCAGAGCTGAATGAGTTGAAGCTCCCGTTTGAGCAGTTCCGCTTCTGCCTCGTCATCGTGGGCTGTGTCGGTCGACAGGGCCGTTGATGTGAGCGGCTTACCCTCTGATGTGGGCACAGTAGACGAGTCGGCCACACCGATAGCTGAGGCAAGTGGTGCATGTGCCTCGGAAAGAGAAAAACCACTCATTTTATACTTACTGGGCTTCTCCAATGAAGCGATGCCTGCGGGGCTCTCGCTCATGAGACCTACGGCAGACCTTGCCGGAGAAGACAGAAGTAAAACCACAAATTAGGCGCGTTGTCAAGAACATGCGCTCCTGAAATGAAGGGGGGGGGGAGGGGGCGAAAAAAAAAAAAAGAGACGAGACGATGGTGCGTGAGTGGAAAGGATTGGCTGATGAGGGGAAAAAAGAAGAGCGCATGTGAAAGCACACCACTTTTTTGAACTGACCTACACAAGCAGTCCCTTGCACATATGTGAAAATGGCACCTGAAAATAGGAGCAGGTCGACATGCAACACCATGGATGATGTGCGAGCCGGGAGTGGAGTGTCATCTCATGGTAGAGCGGATCCACGCTGTCGGTGCGTGCAGAAGCTGTGACTCAACAATGAGGAAGCTACTGCCGAGAAAATACCCCTCAAGAATATTCTTCACTCTCTCTCTCTCCTCGCCCCATCCTTCAAAACGAAAAAAAAAACACATAAAGTGTGTCGCTCTTTCACTTTAGGGAACGAACGCAATGAGAAATAGCGCCTTGTTTCTTTTTTTTTTTGTATATGTGGACGCCCTAACACTCCTCAGACGTACGCACAAGATATTGAATACCGCTGAGCCCTCACGACCAGTCGCGTCCTCACAGCGTATCCGCTACCACACGAAGTCAAATCGGCACCACACCAGTATAGTACAACGCGGCAAAAGTCAACCAGAACTGACGGCACGCAAAAATTAAACAAACAAACAAAGAACAACGCCGAGTGCTTTTCTCCAACGCAGCATGAGAAACACCGGCTCAGAAAACTCCGACATCTTCAAATATGCGGGAATTAAGCGGAAGGAAGACACCAGGCATTTACCTGTGAATGGCGAATTATGGGAAGAGCAAACATCACAACGAATCCGCCACCCCAAGCTTAGATTCTTCGTGTCTCTGTACCTCCAGATAGGAACCATCTCATCTACCATCACCATCACCGACACCAGCTATTAGGTACTGTGCAGTAGCCTACACCGGATCTCCTTCGGCGGCGGCTTTTATTTTCTCCATGTGGCGCAGGCGAGCTTCGCCGGAGCTTACATCGAGCTGAACGCTTCCCGCGCTTCCTGGTGGCGAGCTTCACGCAGCCACGTCAAGTTTCCTCGTTCATTCTCGATGCTTCGTGGCTCATATACAGCTTTCCCGAACTGCCAATCCAAGTGGTGCATCCGCTCCCACTCCTGCACCACAGCGTCACGATTGTCAGTTGGCAAGGCATGCACGAAACCAAGTTGCGGTTGAAGGGGATGCGATCGCATTACCGCCTTTGCTGCCTCGGGTATGTCGTGCTGCTCAGGGCTCCGGGCCACTGTGACGTGAGTGAGGACGAAGTCGATAATGTTTGCCACGCTTTTCAGCTCTAGGCGGTCGGCAGAGGTGGGAGCGAGACGGAAGACACCCTCGACGACTTGGTCCAGCACTCGCTCGCGGAGTGTTTCCTCCTCGAACACAAAATTTTCAATGATGCGCCGCTCCGGAAGGTCGGTGAGGGGCTTGCCCTCAAAATCCAATCGACGCAGCTCGTAGCCGTCGCGTTGTGTTTCTGAAAAAATGACCTCTGTGACTTTCTCCACGAGGTACCCTTGAATCTCCTCGTCGCTCATGCTCAGTACCACGTCTGTGAATTCATCATCCCACGCAGCTGGGCGGATACCAGAGGGACGAGGGGGAGTGTAGTCATCAGGGGCTACATTGGGTAACCATGGGTACTGTGTGTGCCACCACTTCCACGCGTACGCCGAGGTGCCGCGAGTGAGTCCACGACCCTCCGGATTGAAGCGCTCCACGTATGGCTGGGGCCGATGGGAATGACCCTGTTCCCACTTCGAGATGCCCTGCGCCTCGCGCTGCCAACGGTTCAGCTCCTTATACTTTTGCATATGAGGGCGCCCCCGCCGCAGCACATTCTTGTGCTGCGACTTCAGCAATACTACCGTGCGGTACGGCATAACGATTCCGTATGGGTTCTGTGCCCGTGCGTGGGTACGGATGGCAGCCTGGGTGGAGGCAGAAGCAGCAGTGCTTTAAGCGCGAGGAGCTGCAGGATGCTCTGCACTGACAGCCTGAAAAAAAGGAGTACCAAACAAAGTATCATGCGGGATAATAGTAAAAAAAAAACAAGTAAGCATAGTTCAAAGGGAGGAAGCAGGAAACAGCGAGTCACACAAGGGACTTTACAGGAATGATCGCTCGTCGTTGAACAGAAACCGTGACAGTAACGCAGACGTGCTCTCCTCTCCCGCCCCTCGACGAGGAACGAGAAAAAAAAAACATGGGTGCGGCCACCAAGAGAAACACTCTTGCGTGAATGTTGCAGGTTGGAGCGCACACAACACCAGTTCTTTGGGGAGACTGAACGAGAAACCCTATATATACGTATATATCCCCAGAACTAGTCACCAGGCCCATCAGCACCTAAACACCCGCTGATGGCATCGAACAGACCCCAAACCCTGCTGCAGAAATGACTAGTGCGCTCGCTCTTGGATCGATCACCCCTGGGTAATTACCTTTTGAATGGTAATTATTTTTTTTCTTTCGCTACTTTTTCTATATTTTGGGGAGATACCTCTCGACATCCACGTTACAAACCTTACCAAACACTCACTCGTGCATCCGAAACAGACACAGGAATACGCTGTCACAACCACCGAAGTCAACAATAGAACAACAACACAGCCTTAGGACAAATAAAAAATTAGGTTTTTTTTTCATTCAACTTTTTTTTTCCGGGAAACGGAAGGAGAACGAAGATAAAAGAGGAGGGGGAGAGGAGACTGCTGTCGATGTGTCTCTGGGTCAACTCATTTATTTCGTTTGTGCCCTTTTCTGTTTGCTCTCGATCATGCAACGACTGACAAGTGAAACAAACATACAGAGCGAAAATGCGAGAAGAGGGAAAAAACTGAAAAGTCTGAAGAAGTGCATGATCGGAAGAGCGAACAGAAATACGCACACACACAGACAGAAAAGAGAGAGGTTCCCTAGTGAAGGAAGAAGAAAAGGAGTGAGGTAAAGTCAACACCTGCTTGTGTGCAATAAGGCGCATCTCGACGGGGACATACTTGTGGCTCAGACCCCAGCACTGTCCCTCGAAGACCGCATCAAAGCTCCTCCTGCAGGCCCTATAGTAATATCACATGGTGTGGGTCACTCTGTTTTTTTTTTCGTCCAGTTTATTTGTCCAGAAAGCTGAAAGGAACTCGAGGACAAAAAGGGAAACGATTGAGGGCGTGTACAACCAAACGCCGCATCCGCCATAGGAGGGGGTTCGCCAAGGTGCACGTGTCTGTGCGTGTGTACGCAAATGTGCACACGCACAGCAAAAAAAAAAAAAGCATGGAGTCACTCCCCAACCCAGTGGGGAGGGTGGGAGAAGGAGAACAAACAGAAAAAGAACAAACACGGAAAATCTGACGAATTCACAGAAGCGTATCAGAGGCGAGACAAAAGCAGCATAACATCTGCACGAGCATGTACGCTGAGAAGAAGGGAAGGGGAGAGACTGATAGGCATCTTCAGGGGAGGGTCAGGATGATGGGTGTCTATCTTGCTGTTGCTCAAATTTTGTTGCATAGCGTTCTCCCTCCTGGCGGTTCTTAGCTAAGACCGAAGGGGGGGTATGAAAAAAAAAGGGGGGATTACTAAATAAATAAATAAATATATATATATACGTATATGTGCATACATGTATATATTTTTTATTCATCCATAAATCGCCGACTGACGATGAAGTCACCGTGCAGTGACTTGTTGAAGAACGGGAGGAAGAGAGAGCCGTGTAGGGTGGGGGGGAGAGTTCATTGTCAAGTTCTCAGACACAGCTACGACACACTGGGGTACATCTTCTCCATTTGTTCGACGAAACCTCTGTATTTCTCGTTAGTTTGGTTCTCTCGAATCCATTCCTGTGCCTCGGCTTCGTCGAGGTAGCCTTGTTGGCTGAGCTCAATCATAAAGTCGGAAGTGATGTCCTTCATGAAGGTGCGCTGCTTTATAGAGGCAATGCAGCTGAGGATCTCACTGCAGGTGGGCTTGTCGCCAGGGTGGGCTTCCTGCCACTTGCCGAGAACAGATGTCCACACCTCGAGAAAGTCTTCCTCCCACTCCATCTCCGCTCCGTCAAGCGGCACGTACAGAGCATCAAGGTAGTTGGCGGTACGCGCCATGACGTTACTTACCATCGACAGAAAGTCCATCGACTTGGTTTTTGTGAGGCACGTCACGAAGCGGCTGTACACCTTCGGGAGGTCCTCCTTCAGATTGTACGCCAACGCGTTTGTCAGACACCACGAGAAGCCCCGAGATAGCTCATTGATGTCAAACATTCCACTGCTCAGCGCGTCCATGAAGAGCTGGCGGTCCGCATCGGAGGCTGTCTCTGTCACCTTCTTCACAATGATGTACACAGCACACATACGGCACATGTGCGTGGCGTCCTGTGGAACCATCTCCACAATTGCCTCGCCGGCGGCGGACCAGTCTCCGTCCGTATGCGCATCGCGGATACAACTTAGCACACGTGCGCTGAGGTCTTCGTCCACACACTTTGGCGGTGTGGCAAGGGCCATCAGCTTGCGGTCTTCATCTGTTGCCTGTGGAAGGGACGCGGCTCCGGACTGAGAAGCCATGGGCGGTGACGCCGGCCCCTCTCCTGGGAAGGGAGGCGGTGGCATCATATGCTCGTTACTATTCTGAACTTGACTGAGGTCGTTGAAGCTGACGACGCGCTCCTGGCGCAGGCTTCCCAGGCCACCGGCGCGGCTACCTTTGTCGTCTCCTCCCTCTGCCATGCTGGCAGGCCGTGGCATGCCGCGGCCGCCGCCAGAGTTGGAGCCGCCAATACTGGGCCCACGACCCCCAGTGTGTTGCTGCTGCCACGACCCGCCTGCGGGACCACTGAAGTTGTTAGGGGATGAGTTTGAGTGGCTGTGATCGTTTGCTCCACTAAAGCCGCCGGCGTTGCTGTGACTGCCGCCTGTGGTATTGCTAGAGCGGTGGTGGGTGCGCTCGGTGTTGGTTGCGTTGCCGCTGCTGTCTTCCGCGCCGCCAGCAGAGGAGTCCTGAGTCTGAGTCTCCTTTGGCTTCCACCCACTGTTGCGCCACTCCATTAAATTCTGAATGAGGAAGCGAATGCGCCTAGAGAAGCGGGGATCGTTCATTGAAGAGTTCAACGCGCGCCAGATGGTATCGTGCGGATGCTCAGCGGTGGCAGCGTCCTTCGGCACGTGGTGAAGCGCCATGGCTGCATTTTCATCAAAACGCTTGCCAATAACATTCATGAGACTCACCATCATCTCGAGGTCGGCGTCTGTTGTGACCAGCTTGGGGCTTGGAATGAAGCCCAGAACAAGCGCTGTCGAGCACACGGCCAGAATCACACGGTGCGAGATCACAGAGCGCATGTACAGTTCTCCAACAAACTTAATGTTAGCCATATTACGCTTTCGCAGCTGCTCCTCAGCCTCGGCGTTCGATGGCGGTGGCTGGTTGACGAAGCTGTCATGGAATTCTTGGCAGCGCTTCACCAACGCGTTGCGCACGCGACCATTCACGGACTTCTGGTCGTCATTTCTGGCCTGCATTGCTGCCATGAGCTGGCCAAGCTCGGAGTTCGGCTTTTCTGTGGCCTCAGTGACGAGATCCTGCTCGTAGACCTTGATGCGCTGGCACAGTTGAGCGTACACGCCAGAGAACACCGGCTCCGCCATGGCCTTATTAAAAATAATGTCCACAGCACCTTTCAGTACCAAGGGGTTCAGGACCAAGTCTGGCGAGAGAGCCTCCTCCACAACGGCGTCGAAGTTCTTGCTAGTCAACTTGTTTAGCGTCGCCTGCACACGGCGTAACTCCCGCTCCGATTCATCCATTTCATTCTTGTCCCGCACACGAAACCCGTTTTCGGACATCACCAGTTTCGGAATTTCCGCTTTGCGCTGTTTCTCTAAGCGGGACACCAACAGTACACGCTCAAGCGAGAAGTTGGGCTCTGGAATGGCTGTCCAGGTGTCTCGAAAAGCGAGGATGTCGGCGAGCGTCATCTGGTTCTTCACCTTCTCCTCCTTCTGAGGAACAATGCGGCGCAAGTTGAAAAGCATGATTGAAAGCGCAGGCAATAAAAAAGTGGGGGGGGTTCTTCTTTTTTCTCCGTTCGAACCAATGAGGTGACGGCGAAATCTACGCGATGGGGTGGGGCCACTGGCTGCGGTTTTCTCGAAGTTTTCCTATCCTGCTTTGTTTTAAGCCCAATCGAACGGTCAAATGTTGCTGTGGTCGCGGTGTTCTCTACCTGTATGCGTGTGTGTGTGGGGTGGGGGGGGGAAGCAAACACGTGGACTTATCTGCCTCTCGTTTCGAGAATTGACAGCGGAGGTCAAACAATTGGTACTCTGAAAGTGACCGAGGAGGGAGTTGCTGGTAAAGTCGAGGGAAAGAAGGCGAGTCTGTAAAAACAAAAATATTGCACACACGTCTTGTCAAGACCAACAACCTGAGAGCGTCACAAAAATGTTTTTCTCTTGTATGAAAATCCGAGGGGACGGCAACCACTACTGGTGACTTGAAATGTTCTGCCACAGCACATGTTGTGGGTCAGAAGGAATCGGATTCATTTTTTTTTTTCGTCAGCAGATTATGGGGCAGCGGGAGAAAAGAGTAGCACAAGCATAGGGGCAGGGGGAGGACGGAATGCACATAAACAGGCAAGAGGAAATGAGCCATCAATATGAACCGAAACTAGTGTCAACTCCACTGTTCAGCAGTTGCATACGAGAAAAGAAAAAATTCAAGAATACAAACTCTAGAAAGACGAGTGAGCCGCAAAAGGTGACGGATGCATACATCGTCGTAGAAGCGCTCCAAATAAAGGATGTAAGATGAAGATAAATCACCAGCTGTAATCGTGCGAAAGGTAGCAGCGCACAAAACAGCGCCGAGCAACAGTGAGTAGGGAAGTATATTGCTCGGTGTGGTGAAAAGCAGCGTGTCAGCTGGTTATCGAGGAAGTCCTCATATTTTGCGCCCGTTCGCTGTATCAACCATGGCACATAGTGTGCAGTGAAATGAGATGGTCAATAGTCACCTAGCTACCGCGGCATTGCTACATTTTAACAAGATCTTTTTCGTGTGTAAAAGTGAGACAAAGGCGTCACAGTGGACAGCTCTATAAAAAAAAGGAAATATTTGTGCGGTGTGCCTTGAAACAAAACAAAAATTCCTTTTCTTTCCCGGGGAAACGAAAGAGAGGCAAGGACTCGGTATACCCGTGCCCCGCGACCGGTAGCAGCAGTTTGAAGAGCAGAAAACCTAGAGCCGAGGCAAGCAGAAGTGGATTCGACAAAAAAACGCACAGCGTCTACCTGATTATATATATATATATATATATATATATATATGCATCTACTGCCCTCATACCGGCACGAACACAAATGCTCAAATACAAACAAAGATGATTCCCTCTGCACAATGCCAAGACAAAACACCGTCGCCGGGGACAAAAAGACGAGAAAAATTCTCCTGCAGACCCTCTCCCTTCCCCCCCCCCCGGCTGCCTCCCCTCTCAACGTATGTGTGTCACAATATTCTCCTCCCCCGCACATTATAGCGAAACTTGCGAGATCTTCCTCTGCTCGAAATCAAAGGCATATCTCTTGTATAGCAGGTATAAACGTGGTTCTGTCTCTCATAACGAGAAAGGTGGTGGACAAATCATTGAGTGTAATGCACTGATCGCGTCACCCGCGGCGCGAGTAGCCATGCGACCATCGACCTCAGTGGGTGTCGAGCGTGATGTAAGCTGTACTAGACGGTGGGCAATCGTCGAGGAGGACTCGATTCTGAGCAACACTTCCTGGTCTGCCCGATAACTCGGGATACGGTTTGCACCACTGAGCTGTCTGACAAACGGTCGAGTAGGCGACTTCCCAGGCGCATTGGCTTTCCAGAGGGCAGCCAGCCTCGACCGCTGCTCCTCGATGCACTGCGCACGTCTGGCGTACTCGGGCGTCACTCCAAGATATAGCTCCCTCGGAGAAGGCAAATGGAGAACGCTTACGTAGGGTGCATCGGCACGGCGGGGTGAACGTTTCCGACGACACCTTGGTAGCTCTTGTGAGGGATTCATTTCACAGCAGCACAAATGGCGTCCCCCTTCACCACCACCACCCCCTCTCTAGTGCACACAGCAGAATCGAATGCCGTATACTTTACAGTAGCCACGTGGGATATGTGATGCGCCTTGGCGTCTATATACGCGAAGAGGAGTAATGATTGAAGAACTCGAGCATGACAGATACCCACCAAAGAAAAAAAAAACACAAAGAGTAGATCAGATTCTGTAGAAGAACAAGCGAGGCCTGTGTGTGTGTGTGTGTGTGTGTGTGTGTGTGTGTGTAGATGTCGACGACGACGGTCTCTATTAAAGTCATCAAAGCAAAAGTACAGTAGGTGTCAAGAATAATATTTTTTTTTTTTGAAAGGGATAAGGAAAGGGAGGGTGAGTCACTTTGGCGGAAAAAAAAGCTTTGTTTCTCAGTTTCTTGTTGCTCGGCGATAAAATCTGCGGCAACTTAAAAAAAGAAACTAAGAGTTGTGCAAAGTGGCTAATCGTTTTCTCTTGCCAAACTGATTCTAAGCCATCAGGCGTTTCTGAAATAGAAGGAGAAAATTTATGACCCACGTCTTTGTTTTTCTCAGTGTCCATTAAGAGACACCTACGTAGTCTGACCCTGCGAGCACTGAGCATCTTTTTTTTTCACGTCCACAGTGTGTCCCGGTCCCCAGACAAGGGGTAAGAAAAACTTGCCTAACCGTATTCTGCATGTTTTGGAGAACAACCGTCAATATCCTCTTCCCATCTGGAAAGGGGGCAGGGGGAACCCGATCGATGGAGAAAGACCGCACAAAGACATTCAGTCGAGAACATACACAGTAAGAATTCGCACGTAGGCAAAAGAAAAAGGAAAGCAAAAAAAAAAGAGTGAAGATGGAAATATGTGTGTGTGTGTGTGTGTGTGTGTGTGTGTGTGTGTAGTAATACTCGTACGGAAAGAAAAACGTGAGAGACGTCGACGAAGACACGAGGTAG
>CM007320.1:3395509-3456514 GCA_000333855.2 Endotrypanum monterogeii
TGTGTGTGTGTGTGTGTGTGTGTGTAAATATATACGGTAAGGAAAAACGAACGGAGAACATCGCCAACTATATATATATATATATATATATATATATATATATATATATGTATATGTACGTATGTATGTATGTATAAAAAATATCATACGATCAGCGAAAAAAAAAAGGCGTTCAAAGAGTGGGTGTGCAACAAAGCAAAAATATAGAAAAAAAAGACAATGCAATAAGCCAGTCACACAGCGTCAGCGTCGTTTCTGGTATCACCAACAAAACAAACAATCGAGACATTTATATTTAAAAAATGACAGGAGGTGGCACTGGGCGAATACACCACCCACCAAATACGAGACCAGACTTCCCATCCTCATCTCGATAAGTGGCGAGCTAGTCTAGAAAATTAGACCCCATCATTTCCCAGTACTCGTCACCATACCTGTTCAACTCCGCTGTTTTGAACTTCACACGATGCGCACGACGAAGCAGCTCCCGTGCGTCCTTGTTATCCTGGAGACTCTTGAGCGCCTTCAGCATATCCTCAAAGGACATTGTCAAGAGGCGAGGCTCCTCCCATTTCATGAGCGCGATACCAGTGCGGAATATTATTTTCCAACCCTCCGAAAAATATATGTCCCAGACACGCAAGAGTGCACGGAAAGGAAAGTGTGCCGCAAACAACGTAAGAAACCACTGAGAAGCAAAGAAAGAGGGCTCAATACCAAAGTCGTCGAGCCGCTTCGAGAGTCGCGGGAGAAGTCGCGCGATAAGTCGCCTCAGCTGATAAAACAGCTGCTGCAGCAGTGGAAATCCAGGCCTGAACAATTCACGCATTTTATACCGTTCGTTGTACATCATTTCGTGCAAGGCCCAGAAGGTTTCCTCCTCAGCCATTTGCGTGGACAGGGCAGCGACAAGAAAGCCCATGCCCTGTACGTAGCCGACCTCTGGATCACACCCGGCGTAGGCATGGAGAACGTTGCGCAAGAAGATTTGGCCGACGCCACCAGCATCCTGGAAGAGGACATGGGTGGGAAAGGTGCGGGAGAGATCGCGTGAGATGATCGCATCGACCTCTTTGCTCGCGAGTACCTTTTCTCGCAGTGCAGCATAAACACCACTGTTTTCTTCAGAATTGAGTTGATGGAAAGAACCCAAGAGCAGCTGCCACGCAACCCCTCGAAAGCGGCTTGGGATCCCCTTACGGCACCTCTCTTTGAGTTTTGCGTTCATTTTTTTGTTTGTCTTGCTCCAGTCGGCCGCCATGTTTGCCCACTTGATCTCCCGCCGCATCACCTGCTTCCCATCGATGCGGCGAATATATTTTTCATCCCTTGCCTTTGTGTCTTCGTCAATGACAAAGCCGAACTCGTCTACGAACTGCTGCTCGTCCTCTCGCTCCTCGGTATCGACAAGGCTATCGTTACCCGGAAAGGAGTGGCGATCATCACCGCCTCGTGTTTCCGCTAGATGGTGATGGCCCCCCTCATCAGTGTCGGAGTCACTGCAGCCAGTTGGCGCTGCATGTAGCTGACTTTTCCGAAGAGGTTGCGGAAGACCTGCACCCTTGACCACGCACCGATTCTGAGGTATGAGCGGGGTCGGATGTGCTGAGGTGCCTTGCGGCACAACAGCCGCGCTAGCTGTCAAACCTTTTGCAGCTTTGAAACTGTGGAAAGGTGAGTCAGGATGTTCCCCCCGCACCTCTTTCTCTGTTGTCCCCAAACACAAAGGAGAGGAGACTAACTCGGCAACGTGCCCAGCACATTGAGGGTTACTAAGGACATCCTTGGCTGCTGCAACATAAGCCTGTGAATATTGTGACGAGCTGCGTCCTGGAGCAGCGAGTAGACCCACTACGGTATCATCGCTTTCAGAAAGAACAGCTTCAATCGTGGCGGCATGCGTCGACTGCGCGAGAGATGCACCTTTTCCTTTCGATGTGGCTCGACCCACTGCGAAGGAATCTCCTCTTACCTCGGTTGCAGATATATGAAGGGGGATGCTCCGGACGGGATTGTGTGGCGCGCCTTCGCTCTCATTGACGCCCGAGAACACGCTGACCTCATCCATCAAGACCTTGGTCGCCTAATGCACTCAGAAACGAAAAACCGCAGAATCGTTCGATTCGGAAGAAAAAAAAAAGAACCAGAAAACGTCGAGCAGTAAAAAAATGTTTCACGGACAATTTAGTGGTGAAGAAATAGTGGAAGCGGCAGCGGGGGAGGGAAAACGAAAAATGGGGTGAGGAAGCAGAAGAGAGGTGCTACTCCTTCCTTGGTAAGAAAGAGGAGAAATTTATCAACGTGTCCCTACAGGCGAGTGTATGCCTGCTGTGGGAAAAGGGCGTGTGGTGTGTGTCACACAATACCTTAGCAGGCGTACCCTCTAGCTAAAGGCAGCAACTGCCTGAGAAAAATTGGGGGAAAACGGAGAAGTGGCAGAGAAGAAACGAGGGGTAAACCACAGTGGCGCAAGTGAAAGAAAGGTAGCCGAGGTCTTCCGTTCGGTTTAAGTGACGAATAGCCTGCAGACCTTTTTTTTTTTTGAGGAGGTGCAAGGGAGGGAGAATATGTTTGCACGTGTGCAAATGACTTTCTTTAGCGCATGAGCTTGCTTCAGAGGGTAGAGAAAATGCGTTAACGCGGATTGGCATCATCCCTGTTTTTCTGCTGTAAAAAGTAAGGCTTTTTTCCCCCTCTGGTGATGTGGAATCACAGGAGGAGGAAAAAAAAAAGGGAAAGAATGAGAGAAACGGGGAAACAAAAAAAAAGGGGGAGGAACAGTACAAAAAGTGAAGCACACGCAGGCCCAAAGGAATGAGGACTGTGCGCAAGGAGGCCGTGTTACTAAATCACAGTGCAAAATTCTCTTGTCCTTCTCTTCTTCCGCCCTTTTCCCTCATCTCCCTTTGACCCCGTGCGACTTTTCTTTCCACCCCGATAAACGGGGAAAAAAACAAGCAAAATGCAAACAAAAACACATGGGCAAAAATTCGAGCATCTGTGATGCAGAGACGAAAGAAGGGGGGGTGCGATGAGCCGGGCGAGAGAGAAACGATACGGCGACAATGATGGGATGGGAGAAAACAAAAAGAGGAGGAGTTGTAGGCCAGTTGTAAAGAGGAAATCCACGATGGCACTGCAGCCCTTCTTTATCCTTCATCCCTTTTTTTTTTGAGAGAGTGAGTACGTCTTATCCATATAAAAGGCGCTTCCATGAATTGTATCGGGTAAAAAAAAAAAAAAGAACGCCACAGCTAATGCTCTCTCAACCTGTCACTAAACCCTCTGATAAAAAGCAGTTGTTTGCTACCGCCTGAGTCCATGTCCTCCTCTTCTCGTCAACCCATCCCACTGTTTGTACTCGAGATTGAAAAAATTATGCGGCAAAACGGTAACAGGAGTCATGGGAAATCTCATCATTACGGTGCTCAACTTTCCCTTGCCAGAAGTACAGGACCTGATCTGCTGCCTTCGACTACCCCATTCGACCATCACTAAGAGTCAAGCAGCATTAGACACTCCCCTAGATAGTTCCTGATCCCCTTCTTGTCTGATCGCTGCACAGCTGGTCCCTTTCGCAGATGGTGCATCGTCCCAGCCCACCTTACCATCACGTCCCACCGCACAGGCTTGTGAAGAGACAAAAAAGCCTCTGGGTGAGACATGTATCGCGCTACACTGGCGCCTTTCACATCACAGGGGTCAAAGGCACACAGACACTCCTCTATGCCCAGGAGCTAGACTCTGTCACCAGGAGCAGTGGTTCGCCATGGGCAGAAGGGTATAGGAGTCTGCGGTGCTTCATCAGGAAGAGAATGGACAAGACCCTACCACTCTCTTTTGACAATAAATATACCCCCACCCTTTCCCCTCGGAAACAGACACAAAAACACACGGACAGAGAGACTGAGATGCAAAAGTCATTTGGGAGGCAATGTACATGTCACAAAGGACACCGGGAAAAAAAATCTCAAGTGAAGGTCAGCACCCGCGATACCATTACAAGAGGGCAAAGGAGGAGAGATGACAGTTTCTTTTTTTTTTTTAAGAACAGAGGAACGCCTGAAAGCAGAAAAAATTCGTTGCATGCATGCGTAGCCTTTCCCTATGAACCGATGCAGAGTAAGCAAGACTGCCAACACTGCACTTGAGATCTGAGCGAATATACAATCCACAGAGCACCACAAAGAATGTGTCGCCGGGATGCTCAAGACGGTTCATGGAAGAAAAAAAAAAACTTTCATACGACTACAAAGTGAATGCAGTAGCAGCTACCAAAAGAGGAGGACGAAAGTACTGCAATTAACTGTAGGGGAGAATAAAGCGCACCACTACGTGTATACATGTGTAGGCGTCTGATCTTCGATTTTTTTCGCTGTACTCCGCTCGTGAATCTTTCCCCACGTCTTTGTCACACACTGCAGAGCAGAAGATATATCTGCGCCCCCTCTTTTCCATGAACGAAAAGACAGGGTAGCGGGAGAAAAAAAACGAGGAGAAGGGGCGTGAAGAGCAGCAGCCTAGAACCCAACAGTGCAGTAACCCCGAAAAGAAGAGGAAGCGCGGAAGTGTCCACGAAAGTGAGGAGGCTGTTCCTCCGTCTCTGCCCGACAACGCCCAGCAGCCTGTTTTCCTTGCACACATAAGCAACCATGTAGTAGGGGAATAGCTCACGCCTGATAAAAAAAAAAAACAAGGTTCCTCGCACGACGCATCTTACGCTCGCTGCGCGTTATACGCCACCATTACCCCCTTCACGAAGGCACCACTGAAGCGGATATTAAGCGCAGTCTTCAAAAGCTCTGCAGGTCGCTGGGACTCCTGAATGCCCTTCAGTGCCAGGAGCAGCTCTGCCTCCGAACCCAAGGAGAGTAAGCGCCGTTTTTCAATCTTGAGGAGCGCGAGCGCGACTCGGTAGACCGGCTTCCACCCCTCGCAAAGAAACATGTCCCAGATACGGGAGACGAGACCAAAGTTGAAGTAGTAAGTGAAGACTGTCATGAACCAATGCACTGCGTAGAAGGATGGATGTATCTGGTACTTCTCATGCAGATGAATGTACAGCTTCGGCATCGTTTTATACATCAGTGTTTGGAATACGTGAAAAGAGGACTGTAACTGTGGAAATCCAGGAGAGAAGATCGCTTGCATGTTGTACTTTGTGTTCTTCATGAGTGCAACGAAGGCCCAAAAAGCGTCCTCCTCTTCCTCCACCTGGAGAATGAGGGTAGCAGCAAGAAAACCCATACCTTGGCAGTATCCAACCCCGGGATCGTAGTTGGCGTAAGCGTGAAGAATGCCACGCAGCATTTGCTGCCCCTGACCGGACGCGTTAGGACAGAAAAGGCGGTGCGTAGGGAAGGTTCGATTTAAATCGCGCGCGATGATACCCTCAAGGTCCTTTGAAGAGAGGGACTCACTTCGAAGACGAATGTAGACCCCTGGGTTTCTCTCTTTCATTCCCCAGGACTGCAGTAGGTGTTGCCAAACAATCCCCCGCATCGCTTGGGGGACCCCGCGTCGGCAATAACGCTTCAGTTTGTCCGGCTTCACGGTGGTCCAATGACTGATTACGTACCTCCACTTCATTAGATACCCCTGTTCGTTACTCCGAGTGCGGCGCTCGTAGTCCTCGGCAGCCTTTTCTACTTCCGTGACAGAAAAACCGAACATGTCATAGCACTGATAAGCATAACGCTTCGACCCAGCAGCGCGGCGATGCGCACTCACAGCAGCCTCCGTCTGTGCGGACATGTCGTGAGAGAGGCGCTGCCTTGAAAATGTGTTCGGGATGTCATAGGCGGCGTGGGATTCTTCCTGACTGGGGTAACCACTGCCACGGTCATGGAAGATCTCCTCCCCATCCTCTCCGCTAACGCTGTCGACAGCAGCACGGTTGATACGCCCTGTGGTCGAGCTGATGACGGCCGGCATTGTACCGCGACGCAGATGAACTTCCTCAGCATGGGGAAGAATGACGAGGTTTCCATCCACCAGCGTCGTCGGTGGAACATCGGCAACATTGGCACTGACATGCCTCAGAGAAGTCATCACTGAAAAAAAAAAAAAGCGAGAGACGTGCACAAGAGGAAAACACCCCCCCTTTTTCTCGGAGGTTTCGCCGTCGCAAGTAAACACAATAGTGTAGAGGCACACGTGTGAGATCAACTACAGTTTTTTTTTTCTTTTTTTGTTTTAATGTGTATAGGGAAAACTTTTTCTAGTCACATTAATCGCTCCTGCTGCTGTTGAACCTGTTTGAGAGGGTAAGGGCACGAGGGGAGTTGTATCAAACCTCTACTATGAGGACGCACAGAGTTAACTCCCGTCAAAAGCCGTCCTTGGGGTCACCCTATTAGAAAAGACATGCGGCGGGGTGTTCCTCTCCGCAGCTGAGCAGCTCAAAAGGCAAATAATACAAATACATATACATATATATATATATATATATATATTTGAAAAGGTGAGCAAAGGTGAGCAACAGAAAAAATTAAACCATGTCTTCTGTGAAGGAAATGAATGATCAATAACAGGGGGGGATGACGAGTCGTGGTATGAAAGATAGGCGAGAAAGTGGACCAGACGGACGATGATAGCAGCGCATTTCCTTCGGAAAAAAAAAGAGAACGAGAGAGAACCAGAGATGCTCATGATCTCTTGAGTTGGTGTTGTCTACTCTGTACTGATGCGCAGCACGTGAACTGCGCACGCAGGTCTACCCCTCCCCTACTCAAAGATAGAATGGAGCTGGGAAAAAAATTGATTGCGAAAATGCAGCAGCTACAGCATACCACGGATGGTGTGTGATATGCGACTTCTTTTTTAATCATTGATTCCTCAAAGAAGGTCGGGCAGCATCTGTTAAGAACCTCAACCCATTTGAGGATCCTCATTTTAGCATCAACGCTCGACCTCCTCGTCGCCATGAGGCCTCGATCTGCACCCCATCGAGCTCGGAATTATTTTTCCCGAAACCGCATCGGGTATGGCGATTGACAAAAATGAAAAGCGGAAATCAACAGAAATTTGGAGAATAATGCAGAAGGGTGATGATTACTTTCTTTTTTAAGCAGAGATGTTCCACAGTGCCGACTGCGCTCAAACACAGGTCATTTTTGGTTTTTTGATTCATGGGAAATGCCACTTCGGAGTAGTTCACCTGCCCCTGCTTCTGGAGAGAGAGAAGAAGATAGGATAGCGGAGTGCCAAAACAGGCTCAACATTGAGAACCATGGCCTCGGTTCGTAGAGGCTCCTCGAGATGGTGAATGCCTGATCGGCGTTGCATCATCGTCTCCTGCCTTCAGAATGAAGATCAGCGACTCGCGAGTCCTAATCCGGCTGAAGAAGAGGCGCCAAGTGCTTCACGTGACACCACTAAAACAAATTAGCACCATCTCCCGATGTCGACTAACGGTAGCGGCGTACACTGAGACTTGAAAAAAAAAAACAGCGCAAGTACACCCAAATCACCATATACTTTTGAGAGAAGGTTGCCTAGAGATCGATGTGCTCCGATGCGAGCGGATACACAACGCGCCACATTCCCTTTATGGTACCGCTAATATCAAAGCGAAGGAGTTAGCTCGTGCCCAAGGCACTGTGCACAAGGGAGAGAGATCGCGCAACACCGTCTCGTCCCAAACGATGTGCTGGAGAATACCCTGCCCCTCTCACCACTAAAATTTGCTTCAATGCCCGCGTACCTGAACAACGCACTGGTGGAGCCATTGCGAGGTGGTGGTCTGCGTTGCCTTCGTGTAAGTCAGGGTCATTATTTGCACGGATGAATAAGAGCGAAAAAAAAAAAAATTAATTCCTCCGCTCTTTCCATGTGAGGGTGGGAGGGGAGAGGTAAAGAAGTGCTTCGTCTTCAGACATATGACTCATGTGTATATCCGTGTATGTATAAGAGAGGGGCAGCGAACTCAGGAAACACCCTCAAGTAGCTGCTGTGTCTATGATGCGAAAAGGCACGACAGAGGCACAAGTAATCAATCAAGTGTGGTCGCAGGCGACCAACAGAAATATGTAGATGTAGATGTGGAAGCAGCAAGAAATTGTGAGAGATGTAGCCGCCTGACGATCAGGGCCCATGTTAAGCGTCATTGTCGTGGTAGCAAATGGGGCGACATCTTTTCCTCGTTGTAGATCCTACTCCGATCCCTTCCACACACACACACACACACACACACACACACACGCACGCGTTCGCCATGTCATCCTGAGGTGTTAGGGGAAAAGGTGTGGCTATCATCATTCTGCCACCCAACCCTACATTCGTTTCAGAGAGGCACACTCAGACAGCATACAATCCTCTGCCACGTTTTCCTTTTTTTTTAATGCGGGGTGTTAACATTCGCAAAGATTTTTATTTATGATTTACCGAAGGATGTGTTTTGCCGACATTTTGTGGATATATATTTCATGTGTATTTGTGTGTGTGAGGAAGTCGTATTTTTTTTCTCATTGAGAAACCGAGGAGAGTAGCCTTAGTTAGCTCCCGATGGCTAGAAAAGGAAGAATGTGAGGAAATGAAGCTGCACACGTAAATATTTTATAAAAAAACAGCTTGGGAAACTAAGAGCATGAATCCCCTCTCCCCCTCCCTCTTCGTGTGTGTGCTGAACGTGGTCAGCTAAGAAGCAAAAAGGTGCTTTCAAAGTTACGCAAGTGTGCAAATGCCTATTTTTTAAAAAGCACAAAGGTATCTACCCGAATCCGTGGGTGTGCGGGTGTGGGGGGTGTGGTGGAGAGGAGAGGGGAAAAAAGACCCCAATCACTTTTCTCATTTTCGATACATCAGAGTCTCCGTCAGCCCTACGTGGCGCAGGATCGAAAGCGCGCAGCGTCATCAGCACACAGAAAAACACGCAAGCACACACTACTGCTAAGCGCATTGTCAAAACATTTTTAAAAGCTGTCATAAAAACTATGAAGTGTTCGCAGCCCTCTCCCTCCTCCTCATCCCTTCCCCACCCCCACGCCCCGGAAAAAAAAAAGACGCTGATAGCTGCAAGAGCCCCTAGGAGATAAAGAGATAAAACCAAGACGAGAGAGGGGGTAGCAGCAGAAATTCCTGTTCCTGAAGCAACGTCCGCCAGTCGAAGGCTCCTCACCAAACCACCACAGACACAGACACACAAACACACACTCTCTCTCAATGATGCAATTAACGTCACAGTCACTCAGGAATCGGCATATACATAAAGGTAGATGCGAAGAAGAAGAAAGTATGACCCATTAGGCCCCGCAACCCATGTGGCTGCTCTCAGGATGCAGTGGCACTTACCGGCACATGAGTGGCTTGACCATCCAACTCCTTTCGGAGACTGTCTTCGATGCGGCTACTGAGGATGTCATAAGAGCGCCTTGCATTGTCGAGCTTTGTCTTGAGAAAATTTTTAACGACACCTTTGGACACGTGACCCTCGCTTACCAACCACGGCGCAGTGTGGCGCACCATATTGTACTCCGGGTTGAGGTTCATGATGAACGACTCGAGCACAAGCACGGCAAACAGCAGCGACACATAGGCAGGGTCCATCTGGACGTTGTTTTGACGAATACTCTCGAAGACGGATTGTAAAATGTTTGTGACCGCATTCTCGTCGTTACGCGTCGGACGGAAGTGCGTGAAGAGATCAGCCAAGTCACTGCGGAAGCGGTCGGCGTCCGCGTACGGCTGACTATCGGACATGGAAAGAAGACTGTCTGCACACTGGTTTGAATTCCATCGCACAAATGACTCAATCAACTGACGCGATATCACACCCTCGTGCTCGCTAAGCTGCTGACAAAGACCCACGTCGATCATGGTTACCTTCGGTTCGTGTGGATTGCTCGTGCAGTCAATCAGGATATTACCCGGGTGCATGTCGCCGTGGATGAAGTTGTCCCGCAGAAGCATCTTGCACCACGTGTTGAGACCTTTGTGCGCTAGCGTATCGCGAGCGTGTGGGGGCAACGACGCGAGAAATTCCGGGTTTGCCGGCTCACCTTCGCAAAACGTTTCCACCAAGATCCGCTGTGTTGACATGAGCGGCTCGGGGAACTCCACGTAGCGCTCAGACTGGAAATTATCTCGGAATCGCGAGAGGTTTTGTGCCTCCACACGGAAGTCCAGCTGCGCTGCCAGGTGAGTCGTGAAGGCGAGAGAGAGCGAGGGCAGGCGGTAGCGGGCAAGGTTAGGGAACCACTTGTCAACGGCGTAGGCCAAATTATTGAGTATGGTGAAGTCCAGCACGATCGTCTCAATGATGCCCGGATGCATAACCTTGACGACAACTTTTTGGTTGGAGTTCCTTAGCTTGGCAAGATGTACCTGACCAATGGAGCCGGACCCGACCGTTTTGGATTGAACCGACTCGAAGACCGTGAAGGGGTCGCAGTGAAGCTCCTCGCCTAAGATGCGCAGTGTGTCCTCGTACGAATGCTCATCAACCTCGTTGTACAGGCGCTTGAAGACGTTACGTAGCTCAGCGGCAAACAAGTCCTCGCGCGTACAGCTCCATTGGCCGATCTTTACAAAAACAGGTCCTGCGCGCTGCACCGCGGCCAGCAACATTTCCAGCCATCGATCATACCATTCCTTACGCAGGGACATGACGAGGTAAAGAGCTGCTACAGGAATGAAGATGAGCGCCAGCTTAACCAGGCGCCAGCATACCGCTGTGCGTGGCGGACGCTCCACAATACGACCCTCCAAGATGAGGTTGCCCTTGTCATCAACAAGGGGTTTGAGAACGTGCAACGGCGGTCTAGTGCTTTGCCGATATCTCACATACACGGCGAGACCACCGACCCCGATAGCAGGGACACCGATCGCTGTCAGAGCAACCTTGGCTGCCCGCGAATACACAAATTTGACCGCCATTACGCAGCGACGCAGAAAGATCGCAAGAAGAAGATGCGCCTCACATGGAGAGGCACTGAAACATATATATAAATTATCACGAGCGCAGCGCGAACACGCCTCTGTGAGTGGGAAAATAAGCGTTTGAAAAAAAAAAGTATATATTATTTTCTTTTGAAACAAACAGTGATACAGAAGAACCAAGAGAAATCAATGCACAGTCCTCTTCTGCTCTAGCTGAGTCGGTTTGGCACCTAGACACCCGATGGAAAGCGGCGTAGGGAGAAGTGCGTGAAGCATAAACAAAGCGAGTGTGTGTGTGTGTGTGTGTATGCAAATGGAATGCAGGCGGGGGGAGGGGGAGGGGAGGGGGGGGAAATTCAATTTCGTTTCGTCGGAATACGGATACAAGTAGAGATATGAAGGGAGAGGGGAGAAGTAGAGGAGAGGTCCCGAGAGCGTGGCCAAGTATTTTGTATAGTGATTCCGATCATGAACAAAGCGAAGGTAGAGTTCAAGAAAGAGAGTGATCCAGACACGGTAACAAACATAAAGAGCTGATCATTTTTCAATTTGTTTTTTTTTATGTTTGAGGAAGGGTGGGGTGAGGTTGCTCACCCCACCCTTCCACCAGAACCGGCAGGCAGGCAATCAATCAATCGAAGAACGTTCACATGACCTCGAGTCTGTCTCCTTGGCACTACTCTCAACGGGTGCACGCTCAGCCGAGCGAGGGATAGGAACCTCCCTGTCTTCAGTTTAGGGGCTGAATCGTAAAAGCATGTTTTGTTGCTGCGTTCCCCTCTTCTCAACTCGACATGCAAACAAGTGTGCGTCAACGCAGGCAGGGGACAAATGCTGCATGTGTGCACCAACGTCGGTGAATGGCGTGTGAGAGTCAACGCGCCAAAAATGAAGATGGAAGACCAGTATCATGTTAGCCAACCGGTTCCACACACACACACACTTCACCAGGACCTGCAAGCAGAGGCCTACGCCACTCGCGCTTTCAAACAAAAAAAATAAGTGACCGATGGAGGTGAGGAAGGTAGACACAAAACTCAAGGTATCTCGTACTTCGGAAGGAGAAAGGGAGGGGAGGTGCTGTTCTTCACGATTGAACATTTATTTTAATGATCATAAATAGGTAGATCGTAGAGAAATGGTGGAAGGCGGGCGAGTTGAAAAGATGAAATATGAAGAAAAAAAAACATAATCATAATAAAACGTGAACATACAAGGAGACCAAACAAACGTCAGCGAAACAACCTAAGCGAAACAACCTAAGCGAAACAACCTAAGCGAAACAAGTGCAGGGAAGCTGCAACAAAACACAAACAAAACAGACAAAGAGGGGGAAGAGGCAAATGAGACACATCGGAATCGAGATTTAAAACACTGCAACACTCGCCAAATACAAAAAGTCAGACGCATGAACGCTCAGAAACTGATACGAATGGGCGAATGAAAAACATTATGCCCGCAGCTCCAAGGGCCTGAGAGCTCCTCCTCACTCGCCTCGCGAACACAGTACCCTGCGAGTTCCCCTCCCCTATCCCTCTCCTCCCTTTAAGAGAGGGGGGGGGAGCTAGAAAAAAAAAAAAGAAACATCCAAGGATGGATGTCGCGAGAGAACCAGAACAAAAAAAAAAGAAGATAGAAGGAGCAAGAACAGCAACGACATGAGTGACAACGATAGTCCAACAACATCGAACATCAGAAAGAAAAAAAGGACGGCATTGAGTCATTACCATAGATGAGGGAGAGATCTTGAGAGAAAACATTTTCATTGCGCATTTGAGTGTGGCCTAAGGACCCCTTTTGCAATGCAAGCTCGGACACTCACCCATCACAAGAAAATATATATTCAGGAAGAACATGCACACAGAAGAGAAACACACACACACACACACACACACACACACACACGATCCAATACGGCATCCTTCTCCTCCTCCACCGCCATCATGCACTACAAGGGAAGAGCACTCTTTCCTCCCACACGAATAAAAATTGAAATCAGAAACCGTGATAGCGGGAGCGAATGATTGAAGCCCTACACAGCTGCAGGGAGGGAGCGGGTGAAAAGGCGCCGCATACAGAATACATGCAAACGCACTCGAGACAAGACGGCGTCAGAGTGTGAAGAAGAAAGGCGGCAGATGAGGTGGACGCACCTCCACAAAGACGATGGAAAAGGTGCGTAGACTATAGCCTCCGCCCGCTGTACGTCTCATGAAAAAAAAAAAAAAAAACTGTTAAAAGATCGATCAAATCATCGGGAGCAAGACTGGACAACGCCCCTTTAGGAATAAGGGCCAAAAGCGCGCGTGCGTGTCTGGTTAAATGCTCCAGGTAATTTTGAACATCCACTCAGCGGCCTTCTCTTGGTTCCCTTGCGCTAGCTCAAGAAACACCTCCAGAATGCAATAGGCAAACATGGTGTCACGCTCCGGAGTATACTCGGCGGCCCCGGCCGGGGCAGCGTCGTAAATCTTACGCAGCAAGGATTCCATTATCGAGTGCGCCTGGTTCCACGAACCGGTCAAGATATGAGAAATCGTCAGCTTGACAAAAAGCGCCTCTACGCGACTACGTTGTGATGAGTCGAGGGGGTCACTGCTGGACCCTGTGACTAGAGACGACAGCGAGGCCCGACGAAGAACCTTCATAGCCCTGTCCGGGTCGTTGAGGTGCACCAGCGCCTCCACCACGTAGATGAGCAAGGTGGCATGCAGATTCGCCGGCAACGGATGGCGGTCGTGGGCATTCAGCAGCTCCTGGCCAGCCTCGGCCGCCGCCATGTAGTTGCGGCGGCTTAGCTCGAGGGCTACCCAATACAACATGGCGTACTGCAGAAGGGCTTCCTCGTGTGGGAACGCCTCCACCACACTACTGAATGTGTGCCCCTTGGGGACGAGGAGGAAGAGCGCATTCTGCACAGCGGTGGTGGCGATATCCTCAAACGCGGGCTTTTCTCTCGCCTCCCTCAACGACTCGGCCGTCACTGGCCCAGGGACGCTGATGGCGCTGGGCAAAAGCATGAACTCCAAGTTTGAATATACCTTTCCGCTCTGCAGCATCGTGCTGAAAGAGTTCTGCTGCCGCTCGTAGTCGGTGCGGCGCTGCCGGCGGGCCTCTTGCTGCAAACACGAAACCGCTGCCTCTGCACAGCGTACCCAGAAGGTAGCAGACGCCTTCATAGTCTCCTGTACGGCGAGGAACTCCTGTAGCGCACCTTCGAAGTCCCCCCGAAGTAGTGCGCAGAGTCCGACATTGTACTGAATGGGGCGAAGGATATGCTGCCCCGCCGGCTTTGACCCCGCCGCCTTCTCTGCTTTGGCAAAGCACAGACTTGCCACATTAAGCTTTTCCTCAGAAAGGGAAAAGACGCCTAGGTTATTGAGATACACTGCCTGCTTTGTATGATCGTTTTCCAAAGTCGACAAGGCATCGTGAAGCCCACTAGAATCAGCGAATGCCGCTTCTACCAACTTCATTAACTCCGGAACCATGCGCAGCTTATCCATGTTCGATGTGAGCACGCCCTGCACTAGCTCCTCGTCGTGACGGCTTGACATGCGGCTGGTTGTCTTGCGGATGGGCTTCGTAAGCGTGTGGAACAGGCAGAGACTGTGTACCAACGTTGACAAGGTGACGTCCTGTCTGTTTTCCAGTATTCGGCGCAGCAACAGTACCGCCTCGTGTGCTTGACCACTGCGAGCGTAGAGAACGGCCTGGTTATACACTGCCGTCTCGTGGCCCTCGTATTGGAGCATCAGGCCTGGCGCTTTCATGTTTGGGTCTTCCCCAGTACCATCGGCACTGGCGCGTAGTGCTGCCAACGCCTGCTCAGCGGTCAGTTGGTTCTGAAGGTAGCGCACAATCACTAAGTTGTGCTGCACCTTCATGTCCTCCTGTGGCATTCCCCACAGCACCTTCTCTGCCTCACCATAGTTGCCGGCGCAGAACGCCGTCTTGGCGTCTGCCAGCTGCTTCTTGAGCACCTCTGCCATCAAATATACACCAGAAGAAAACAAGGGGGGGGGTGAGGACTAGAGGACAGGAGGACCGGCAAAGCACTAGGGATGGGGGAGACTAGAGGGGAAGAAGAATAGGCAGCGCAACACGCCCTACAGGAGAAATGACCGTGAAAAAAAGCGTTCCTGTCAGCGAAATAAGCGGCTAAAAAGGGGAGGTAGAGAGGAAAGGAGCTAGAAAATGTGTGGAGGATCACCTCGAAGGGAAAAAAAAAAAAGACTAGTCAGAGATATGAACGACACCAAGACGCGGACACCTGCAACTGCGGAGATTCCGACAAGAAACACGCTCAGAAGCAAACAGAAAAAAAACTAGAAATGAAAAGGTTGACAACACCAATCACAACAGCTTTCACTGCAGACACCACCACCAAAAAAAAAACTTGTAGGAATTCTCCACTTCACCCGACCATTAAGAGGCGAGAAAATTGTTTCTGTCTATCGACAGATAAACAAACGGGCAGGCAACAGCTAAAATAGGGAAAAGAAACGAGCGGGAAGAAAGCGAACACACAAGAAATTGGGAAATCGTGTATGTGAGGAGCAAAACGAAGAAACACTTTTTTTCTGTAAATCTACAATGTGAGGCAGGGTAGAAAGGGTCCTCCGGGTAGAGGTGGGGGAAAAAAATGGTGCACCAAAGCACGTATAGGGAAGCACCTTCGCCGCAGCTGATGAGGAAAAGAGTCAGCACTCTCCCTATATGTGTGTGGGAGGGGGACACGCCAATGCTTACCCCTCTCTTGTCAGAATCGAATGAGTATACTCCACGCAAGTGAGAGGAAGGACACAAATTCGAGACAGCGACGTCGGGAAGTCTCCTCCTCCACCAGCCCTTTTTTGTTTTCTTTTCTTTGCTTGTATGGTTTCCGACAAAAGCAATTCAAAAAAGAGCGGCTGACAGGCAAGACAGACGTACTTTTTTACCCAGACAAAACGATACGCAGGGAGTCAAACAGAAAAAAAAAACTCCGTGAAGTGGACCCAACAACGGTGTAGACCTGTGTCAAAATCGGAGGGTAAAGGAGGTATCTGTGGTAGGGAGAAGATGAGATATGACAGGCTAGTGGCAGTGTAAAGACAGCTCACCCGTGACGGTGCTGCCGGCACCGAGCTGTAATCGGTGTCTCCTGTTTCTTCTCACGTGCTTCGTTCGGCAGCCTGTCGACGCGAAGAGAATATTAGCTGGAAAAGGGGGCGAAGAAAAGAGCCTACTCGACAAAAAAGCAGCTAATAAGCACTCCACAACCGAACACGAAAAAAAAAGGGGGGGAAGCAGTTTCAAATGTGTGTGTGTGTGTGTGTGTTTACGTGTATGTACAGTCGTATACCTTGTCCTTTATTCTTATTTCACGGAAAAAAATGTACCGAAGAGGGAAAAGGAATACAAAGAAGAAGAGAGGATGGGGTTCAAGACTGTGGAAAACAAAAAAAATGTGCTCAACTACACAAATGGTTTTTTTGCGCTCTTTTCTGTTTTTTTTTCGTTTTTTTTTTTTTTGCTCGCTCGCTTGCTGTATGATGCTGAATTGTGTGTAGGTTTAGGGTTGGGTGTGTGCGTTTAAGTGCATTTTATTTTTTATTTTTTGGAATTTCCCCAAACGCCCCCGCGCCACGAAAGGGGGGGAATAAAAACAGAATAATTCGTATGTATCACGTGCATTGGCCCATAACGAATGGCAGTCAGGCACACAATACCGGAGAACAAAAGGAAAGAAGCAGGAGAAAAAGCATAGGTGAAAATAGTAGCGGTTATTTTTCATTGAAGAGTCTGCGGCGTTTCACATAGACAGACAACACACTTTTGTGCATGAAAGGAGAAGGGGAGCTACGCACACACAGACGGAAAAAAAAAAAGCGAAGGGGGGGAAGTCCTCTCCGATATGCAGCGTTTGCGTAGTACATGAAACCAACAACGTCAACCCTCCCCCCTCCACTGTGGCGCCTTGTGAGTAACACCTTGCCACACCTCGTCATGTATTCTCCATGCGCTCACACCTCATCAGTGGGCATTGCTAAGAGCTGACAACCGCTTCTTTCATTTCGGGGAAGGGGGGAGTGGATTCAGTCGCCTTTGGGTTTGCCGATACTGATGTGAATCCCCTCCCTTCCACCTTTGGATATCTGCCTTCACAACAGTTTGCTTTTCTTCTTGCATTTCTTGGCAAAGGGTGGCCATAAATCACTCACGAATGCAGCGGGGGCCCACGAGATCACGTATGTGCTGGAACAGCAGCAACACCTGAAAGCAATTGGATCTAAATACATCAACATTTGTGTTCCCATGTGGGTGAGTGGGAGACTTTTTCGCTCCGTGTACCCACACACACACACACAGAGAGAGACATACACAGACACACACGCCAGCATCGACTTCTCGTGATACGGTGGCGATTTCTCTTGTAACACGCACCTCATCAGCAGAAAAGCGAACAAGAAAACTTGCCATCGATGGCAAGCGATGTAGCCGGCGCAAGGGTTCTCCTGCTGCTTCCCTCGCTCCATAGAAAGCGAATGACAATTATTTGTCAGACTTCAGCATCATTTTGAACTCCTCACGGGAGATGCGGTCGTCGCGGTCGAGTACATCACACTCACGAATAAGCTCTTGCAACATACTTTCCGGGATATCCTCGCCGACCTCTACCGCCACGCGCTTCAAGTCCTCGAGAGAGATGTATTCCGACTTGCCTTGAGTGAAGAGTGGAAAGGCGAGGTCGAGCTCTTCATCGACATCAGTAAAAAAGCGTTGGCGCATAATATCCTCGAATTCGCTGAGAACAAGGTTGCTAGAGACACCACCACGATCCATCTCAGCCACGAGCTTGCGTACCGCATCCTTGTCAGGCTCGTACCCGAGCGCGCGCAATGCCACTCTTAAGTCGCTCGGTGTAATGGTGTTTCCGCCATTCACGTCGAGTACGTGAAACGCCTCTTCAATGTCTCGCTTCTGTTGATCAGTCAAGTCGCGCGACAGGCGACGGCCATCGGCCGTGCTAAAAGCCGCGTTGTTCATGATGAGCAATACACAATATCACGAGAAAAAAAAATGTTGACACAAATTGGGCTTCTGTCCGGTAGTCGAAAAAAAAAAAAAAACCTCTGAGCTACACGAGCGGGGGAAGGGCGAGGGAAGCGCGGGTATAGCGAAGGGCAGTTTCTTTGATACGAAGTTGCACCCTTTCGAGGTACTGTGGTTGCACGCATGCCCCAAATTTGGGGGTAGCATTTTGTGTGAAAGCACCCCCGTGGTGAGATAGACGTTAACACCCACCGGGAAGAAAAGGCGGTGGTGCCCAAACACAATGGTGGCAATAGCACGTTCGTTACGCAGGGGAATGAAACAAATGTAGTGGAGGCAAAACATAAACGAGACGACATACAGAAAATCAACGCCCGTGGGGGTGAACGGGTCCTTCCTTGCTCACAGCACAATAACGAAGAGCATCCCTCGTTCCTCGAAGCGAGAAGAATTCTCCCCTCCTCTCTCACGGGCGAAATTCAAACCTCGCTCGCCCCGCCGAAGGAGAGGCAATTCTTCATGAATAAATGACGCCCATACGGCCATTCATTTTTCTTCCCTCCCCCCTCGCGCATACCCTTTTGTTTCTCTCGAGATAGGAGGGGGGGGGCTTGTCGTCATTCCCAGCTCATCATTTTCTTTGTTTGGATTCCGAACCAAGAGCAACTCAATAACAGCACCAGGAAAAGAGAACACAATGAGAGAGGACTGCAATTACATCGTCCACTCGCACCCACGCGATGGGACACCGAGGCATAAACGCCGTGGGACTCAACCGCCAACGTTGTTGAGAGAATCCGCCCTACATCCCACAAGAGCATACTGACACACCACTGAAAAAAAAAAAAGGAAGAGAGCACAAAGAAGTGACTGTAGTGCGTCCCTTATGGTTCGTGCCGTCTTCCCCATCCCTCGCCTACACACAGATGCACGAGATGGCTTCGACCAGAAGAGGGGGAGGTGAATGAAGTAGTACACTTCGCCATCAGTGGAATAACAAAAAAGGATCGACAACGCGAGAAGACTCGCGGCATCCCCAGGTCACCACCACCACCACCACCACCACCACCACCAAGATGAAATGATGAGAAATGAAATAGATCAAAAAAAAAAAAAGCATTGTGTACGGCAACAGAAACTACAGAGGCCGAACAAAAAAACTGGAGGCAAATTGAGCCGAGAAGTGTGAACCAAGTTGCACCTCCTCGGTCAACAGCGGATGTTGAAGCAAAGACTTGTGTAAGTAGAGAAGGCAGTATAGACGCTATGCGCGTGTCGGTTTCATCCAGGTGGGACCATATATACATATATATACATATATATATATTTCGGATTTCCCCACAAGGAGTCATATAATAAATGTCACTCTTTTTTCGACCTCCCGGAGATTCATCACTTCTCTGACGAAGGCGCCATGCACACTTGCCCTAAACAGAACGACGAGCTCGCTCGTCCAAGATGATGATGTTTTCGTCTGTAGACAAGCGTAAGAAACTCCACTCATGATCGACACATCAAAATCACAGCCCTTTCAAATATTTTTTTTTTTAATAGAAAAGGTGCGACGGACGACGACTGAAGAAGAGCAGCAGGCGTTAGTGATGAAGTTAGAGGAGTCCACTTGCGTGTGCGTGTGTGTGTGCTTGTGTTTTTCAACTACGAAGTAGAGGACAATGTGCCGATTCTCTGATATATGCCAATACCAACGAGATAAAAATATATATCGTGATAAAGGACCTTGGTTTACTTTCTTTCTCCTCTCCCTCTCTATTGCTGGTTGTGCGCTGCGGTTTTTTTTTTTCCAACCCACAGTGTTGCGAAGGAACAGCAGCTGAATGCATCTATATATCCCCCCCCTTCAATAATCGTAATAAGGAGTTTTTTGTTTGGGGGTTGGGGGAAGTCCAGCGACATTAAAAACCACAGCCACAACAGCACAAAAGAAAGAGAGTGAGAAAATGGGTTGGGTGCGCAGGTGAGGGGCTCACTAAAAAAAAAAAAAAGATGAGCTGTGCTCATGCTCGAATCGGATATAGACACGCGTGTATTTTATCAGTGTCTTCTTCGGCTTCCCACCTCCCGAAAGGGAGCTGATGAGGAGGGTGAGGATTTCTTTGGAGATTATCGTGACTCATCGTTGTGGCCGCACCTGGTTGCGTTTTTTTTTTCTTGAGCTCAGCATCAACACGTGCACAGAAAAGACACGCAGACGCGGGTGCGCTGCCCCCCCCCCCCTCCTCACTTTCCTCCGCGGAACAAACCGCCCCAGAGAATAAAGAAGCAGAGGGAAACAACGAGACCAAGGGGTCGAAACGAAATCGGGAAAAGACAGCTCAAAGACGAGATCGAGTTTTGAACAGGCCAACCCCTCCGAAACGAGCACGCAGAGACATCGTCTTTTTTTTTTTTTAATGAGCTTGCAGCAGAAAAAAAGCATTTGAAAGAAGTTAAGCAAACCCACGAGCTGGGCGCTAATACGAGACGCCATACTGCCTGTGTAGCGCGACAGACGCCACCAGCCATAGGTCCCTAACAATCTCTTCCATGTAATTAAAAACCTGATCTGCTGAGGATGTTTTTTTCTGCTGCGACGGGCTCTCACCTGCTTAGCTTCCTCAGCCAGAGGCACAGCCACCCGAAATTGGCGCCTTTGGCAATGTATGCACGTTACCCCCACGGCGGTTAAGTGCACCCGCCCAGCCGCGGCTTCCTCCACCGCCCAACGTTTGGCCACCGCCACCCCGGCGGTTGAAAAATGATCGTAGGGATCCCAAAACACCCCCATCGTTAGCTCGCCCACCAGCCGCCTGGGAAGATGGGTGCTGATTTTCCTCCAAAACGCGCGTCACCGGCTGTGTAGATATCAGTGTCTGTGCGAAGAGAGAGAACGCAGTCCACAGCGCGAGCAGGAAACCCTTCACAGTGAAGGGCCTCTTCTCTACTACACGCCCATTATGAATGTAGGTCATCTCCGAGGCGCAAACAACCTCTGCCAAAAGAAGTAATCGAGCGCACACATACTCCGGCACGTTTCATTAAAAAAGTCCGAAGCGCGAAAGCGAGCAGATCCGGAAAAAAAAAATAGGCGAGCCAAGACAAAAATGTTTTGTTGCCGCGTGGGAGGGGGAAGGGGCGGAGTACGCACGACGAAAAAAAGAAGGGGAGTGCAACGAGTAGTAGTCAAAAACAAAAGAAAATCGATCATTTAGCGAAGTGTGCATTGGCGTAGAGGGCACAGTGGCAGTGATACTTTAGGGCAAGAAAGACAAGGACCTCCATCTAATGAGGAGGCACTTCTTGCACTCCTCTTTTCTTCCATTCTTCCCTTCCCACCCACCCCCACCGAGGGGCCAGAACACATGTGTGTCGTGGCACGACACGTACGGTGCAACCCTCGGGGGAACTCAAAGAGAAGTTGACCGTCGACACCGGTAACAGAAGAACATCCGAAAAGGAGGAGAACGTGAGGCTCGCAAACCTGAGACCCGGGCATGGCGCTCCAAAAGTGTATGTCTGTCTCCATGTTTTTCTTTTCCAATATGTTTCCACTTCACCTCTTTCTCTCTTTGCGCGTCGCTGGCTTCGCACGTCCACAAAAACATTCGGAACAAAGACAAAGGTTATTAATCGAAAACAAAAACAGAAAGCAGATGTCGACAGCGTCAGCGCGTACCCAAATGAACGTGAGGGACACAACAGAGCGCCGGAAGAACGTCATCAAGTCACGCCATCGTCTGGTGCAGTGCTGCGGAAGGCTCACCACGCGCCAATGACTCCAGCAACACACATGCACGACAGAGGCGCTGACTTGTGAGATAGGCGCACTTTTCACACGGCCTTGGCGCACTACTGGGCAGAGACTCCTGCATCTGCACCTCCAAGTGTTCTCCGCTGTAGACTGTGTCGGCAATGATGCGAGGTCGCAGAACTTCCAGCTCTTTCACCAGCGTGCGAGCCGTTCCTCGGAACGCTTCCTTCGCATAGGTGCACTCGGTGGTGAAGTAGTCCAGGTGCTTGAAGTGCGCGTAGAGTACTATTTCCTTCTGGTAGGCGTATTTGAGAGGCTTCACACGTGGCAGAATACCTTCGCTAGCGCTCACGGCACTAGTGCAGCGAGACAAGCGCGGTGCGTCGGCGCGAAGGACATTCATGAGAATGGTCTCGGCCATGTCGTCGGCATTGTGACCGGTGGCGATCTTGTCAGCCTGGACGAGCACGGCTCCTTTTTCCAAAGCCTGGCGACGGAACACACCGCAAAAGGTGCAGTTGTTACGTAAGCCAACGACGCGCACAATATCGTCCATTGTCCATCCGAATATGTCATGATAAGACAAGATGTGCAGGGGGAGACCATAACAAGCAGAGTTTCGCTTAACTGTCTCAAGGCTATCGTCACGGTATCCTTTGATTCCCTCGTCGATACTAACGAGCTCAATCTGAATATTGTACTTGTGTCGCTTGTTGAGGGTATCAAGTAAATGAATCAAAACAGTGCTGTCCTTTCCACCGCTTGCTCCGCATGCAACCACGTCTCCAGGTTCAAAGAGGTGTTCCCCTTGAATGGTGTCATGTATCTCAGCCTCAAAGAGAGCAACAAAGCACTCACGACAGAGCAACTGCCCATTGCGCGGCCGCTTCACTGCTGCCGTCTCCACGCCGCACTTGGTACACAAAAACCTCGGGGGTGGCATTCCTGTGACAAGGTGAGGGAAACGAATACAGCAGAGATCAACAGACTAAACGAAAATGTTGCAACGTTCCGCGAGCAAAACATCAATTTCACCTTTATCAAAAGTGCCACGTAACTAAACAAACACTATTGAATGTTTGCTCGCATGTGTGTGTGTGTGTGTGTGCATGTGTGTATGTGAGATACGCGCAGGATAAAAAACAAAAGGAGGGGAGAGGAATAACAAACATTTTACGTCGAGACCGGGAAAATAGTCCATCTGAAACAAATGTCATTTTTTTTTTGCTTGTTTGTTTGTTTTCCTTTCTCTTAGCAGGCAGAAGTAGCCAGAGGGCTACCCAGGAGTGAAAAAATATGTATCAAGTACGACCACACACACACGCGCCAATTTGGCTCCTCTGTGGAGGAACAGAGCCCATACGATCCACACAGTGCAGTGGCCGGGACAAGATCAATGATGCTAGGTTGCTCTTTTTTTTTTGTGTGTGCGTGTGTGTGTGTTTGTTTTCATGACTCCGCATAGGCATGAACATCTTCTAAGCGATGTGATAGTGTGTGGGCGATCGTCATTGTACAAAACTGTTTACACGCTCTTGATGCAGAGGGTCGCATGCACGAGGTGACAGCGAAGGGGCCTCACACGCTGCTACCTACATGGCGACTGGCGAATGACGACGGTGGGCTTCGCGTGCAGCATCGAGATCACCCGATCCTCCAAAGACTCACGATGACGTCGGTGCTGCTGCTCGTCCATCACATTAGAAGAGGACTGTGCCGCCTCTACTGAGAACGCAGCCACATTCGAGACCAAGCTGTGAGCGTCAGCAGACGAAGGAGCAGATAGGTGTTTGAGAGAGCGCGATACAACCAAGTGGGGGGCTTGCTTGTGGACTCGCCGGGATTCTTTCTGAGGGGGTAGAGATGTCGAGCCCAAGGGCCGAGTCGCAATTTTTGGATCGATAAATGAAGCAATATCCGAGTAGTAGGCGCTATCCTCGGCTGTATAGGAACGACTCCTAAGAAAGGAAATGAACTGCTCTCGACCTCGTTGTGTCAAGTCGCTAGACTTCGCTGGTGTCCGCAAGGGTCGAGTGGCGTCAGGTGCGTGTTGGCTTTCAGATACCTTGTGTCGCCAGGAGGACGACACAGAAGATGTAAGAGCGGTGTGCGTGTGCGGAGGGGTCTTGCTGGAATGGAGCCCTGTTGAGTTTTCAGCCTGCGAATTGACGTCACCGCACACCCATTTCTTTTGGTGTGATACAGTCGCCCACAGAGAGTCAACACTCTTCCGCACCGCGGCAAACTCTCGCTGCCCTCGCTCTGTGTGGCTCTGAAAAGCATCTTTCATGGCGGCGATCTGCTCCATGACGTACCGCGCTATTTCATCGTAAGCGCCTCGCTGGGCGGTGACCTGATGGTGCAGTCCCTCATGTGCACTAAGTAGAGAGGAATACTGCCCTTGGTGCTCCACGAGGAGCCTCTGCATTCCCGAGAGGGAGGCCTTCACCTCCTCAATCACCATCCACACCGCTTCCAGAGACGGTGTCTCGTGAAGGCGTCCGTTGCCCTGCTGAGTGTGGCCAACATCTTGGTTGTCGTGTGATTGCTTCGAGGCACCGCGAGACCTGCTGTCCCCAACAGGAGGCGTGTGGCTGCAAAAGCTCTTGCTCCCTCGAAGGCGTATCGCGAAGCTGCTAAGCTGCGGCCCTTGGCGCTTCAGTGAAGTCACAGATGAAACACCACAGGCGGCCGACAATGCGGTCATGGGAGTTCCGCGAGCGCCCTTTGCAGACATCCCACAAAGAGCAGAAGAATGTGCGCTACTGACGTCGGCAATGGTGCTCGGAAGAGGGGAGTCGTCTATCAGGTTTGACGTACGACACTGTATACTTCTGCACCCGATGGGTGCCGTGGCAGGGGCGCCCTTCGCAGGGTAGCGGTTGAGAGACTCCGTCTCTCCCACCCCACGATTAGAATCCACATGCGGCACCCTATGCCTACTGCCAGAAGCTGCACCGGCGGTATCCCCTGCCGTACCCGGTGAATTTCTCGGAATGCCTCTCATGAGAACAGCAGAGGTGGCGGCAGTGAAAACTGCTCGCGGAGTGCAGCGCCTTGACGGCTCCGATGAAGCTGGATGTTCCCGAGAGACTGCGCCATGCGACAGGACATCCGTTTCCCGGTTGGCGCCTCGCAGGCTCACTTGAATCACCGGTGGTGATGGCAGCGATACAGTCGGAGGTGAAGTTTCCGTGCCGGCAACGATCGAGTGAGTCGCCAGTGACGACGTGGACTGCTTTCGAGGCCTTGAAAAGTGCGAAGGGGAGTCATTGATACGCGCAGACGATGGATGGTCCATCGTCTGCTGAGCTGCGACCGCACTCTCCTTCAACTGAAAGGCACTGAGGCGATATCCATCACACTCCTTGGGACTGTCGCCTCCGCTGCCCAGACTATTCAGCATATTCAGTTGGTGGTATAACTCTAGCGCAGAGGTGGGCTCCGTGGCTGCTGCCAGCATGCGGCCTCTAGTAGAAAAGCGTTCCTGGTGGTCGGACAACATCGACTCCTCCTCAGAACTGTCGGGGCGCGGGTTCATCTCATCGAACCGCATCCCACTGCCGCAGTAGGGACAGACGGTCAGTGTGCTGAGGGAACTGTTTGCTGGGGTGTGCACGTGAACGCATGCCCAAGTGTGTGGGCATGGATTTGAGCGTGCGCCTGTACCGCTCACTCTAGTAAAAAAGAAAAAAAAGAGTCCAGAAAAAAGACACGCGCCCACTAGAGGCAAGGCAGCGACTCTTGCCTGCCCAATAGTAGTGTGAATGCCTATGTATATTTGTATGTGGGTATGGGTTGGTGCGGAGGAAGAGAGAAGAGTAAGGGTGTCTGCCTCACCAATAAACAGTGGATTGAGGCCTTGGCGCAAAGCTTCACACAAGTAGATCAGGGCGTAATCGACACGAATGACAGTGACACGAAGCGGTGAGAGAGAGAGAGAGAGGGAGAGGGAGACAGAGACACGCGTTAGAGAACTCCTCAAATCAGGTGACGGGTAGATCCTGTGAGCAGTCAACTACAGGATAGGAGGACATGGGAGAAAAAAAGGGGGAAACAGCAGGCACCTTCCGTAAAAAAAGGCAACGTTTTGTGCGGAAGGGCAGAGGGGAGAAGGGGAGGTCAACAGACCGAAGATTGAACATAATCCATTCTGCGCCTGCATATACGCAAAGCAACTCCAAGTTATCAGCTACAACAGCCCTCCTCTGCACATCTCTGTTGAGCCTATGAGTCCTTGCTTACCTTCAAGGAAATGAGAGCGAGCTCTGATCTTGCAACAGAAGAAATCGGGGCTCGTCACATAAGACCCCCCCCCTTGCTTCGCAGCTGGCGACGCGTCTACAGTGGGATTCACACATCGTTGAATCGCATCTCTTAAAAGGTCATTCTTTCCGGGAGTTCCCTGGGCCCCTTTGTTTTAGGGCAGCGCAGTAGCGGGGCGCTGTGGGATCGCTGATACACTTCTCGCTTTGGATGCTGACCGCTGCGGTACATTCCGTGATGGTCGACCGCTAACCGACAGGTTGCGCTTGTCGGGTGAACCGGCTGGGCCCATCATGCCAAATGAAACCAGCGCCGTCCGCTGTTGCCGCTCGGTAATCGAGACGCTCCCAGCTCCCTCGCAAAGTGAGCGCAAGCGCGTGCCTTCAGGCACCTTTTCGCAGGAGTCAGATCTTAGCCCAGAGCTATTTTCAGCCCTCAGCACTTTCTTCGCTTGGAGCATCTTGCCCGGCTGCTTGGAACGTGAGGGGAGATGAACGGAGGACAAGATGCGACGGCTCTGTGGACCGGTCTCCGATACCTCCAGAGGCGCTAGTTCCGTCGGCACCAGCTTGCCTTTTGCCTTCTCAGTATCCGTTTGCAGAATAGGGGACAGACTGCGCTGCCGTGGCGGTGTTCGCATTGTTGTTCGGCTACGTAGCTCAAACAGCTGCAGCGAGCGCTGCGCGGAGCCATTCATACCTGCCACACGGTCCACATGTGTTATTGGCGGCTGAAAAGGAGCACGAGCCGCGGCGCGCTCCACCGGAGTTGTTTTTCCTCGTGTGGCGCCTTCGCCTGCGCGGCCACCTCGAGCCTTGCTATTCCCCAACACTGATTGAAGTCGCTTTTGGCGTGGCGGCTTGTGACCACTTTCGGGTACAATCACCACAGTAGGCGAAGCAGTACGCTCCCCATCACTAAGTGGTTGCTCTACTCGAAGAAGTCGGCGACTCCCCGATCCGCATGGGGGTGATCGCGATGATGCCCTAGGAGAAACATTACGCAACTTCGCATCACTGTCAAAGAGGAGGGCCCCTGCCCTGCTTGATCTCTTTCCAGACCGCTGTCCTCCCTTGAAGACCGAAGCAGCAATAGCGCCACCGCTCAGAGCATAGGGACTTCCGGCAACCGAGCTGCTTTCAGAGTGTGCAGACGACGCGCGCCGTTGTCGCGAATTCAATGGGCGCACTGCATGTCGTGGTGATGTTTTGGATGGAGTTACCTCTGTCATTTTCACTGTGACACCGTGCACCGAAGCTGTCGATGGACGCCTTCGACGACATTGACCGTGGCGGGGCAAAGTGGCCGTCTGGGCGATAGTTGGATCATCGCGATCGCATTTTTTATCCACCTCCAAAGTGGTTGGTTGAAGCAGGCGTCGAATGCTGCCGTTGCCTTCCTGGAGAACCTCGACCTCGATGGAATCATCCGAGATGACGTCAAAATCGCGCAATGGCACTGCCTGATAGGCCCCATTGCCGGCCGGGGGCGGTGGAAGGGTAGTCGTCAAGTGAGAAGAGCGCCTACTGCCGAGACTCGGAAGATTGCCTTCGTGCCCCGGTGGTGTGTCAGGTAACAGCGACGAAGTCGAACGCCGGCACCCCTCCACACCCCACCTCGGAGTCTCTCTCGGGGCTATCTCAAAGGCAGTGACCACCCCACTCGCGTCCGTGTCGTCTGCCGCTGGGAAAAGCGGAGCAGAGCAGATGCGTGAAGCGCTGGTGTACCGCGCCGCCTCAGTATCCCCCGAAGTCGCGAAGAAGGCAGAAGGCATGGATGCGTAATACGGCACGACGACCGCCTCCCACAAGTAGGAAAAAAGTGCCTCCTCGCTCTCTTTAAGACGTACCGCCCATCGAGACGAATGTTGCAACGCAGCTCCATGCACAGCGCTTCTAGGTGATGACGTCCTTGACATCGGTGACTGCAAAGTCACAGACAACGGCTTGTCCATGATCAGCACCTCTTCTGCCTCCTCAGCTTCGCTAGTGTCATGTTTCTGTCGCTCTGCAGTACTAGCTCGGGAGATTGGGGTGATCCACTTGTCGCTGTCGGTGGCGCCTGAGTCTGGCAGCTTCACGGGGTCTGCGAGAAACGTGACGGGCAACGGCAATATGGTGCCCTGTACGTATAAGCTGTCGGTCGGAACCATCGACTGAAACTCGGCCACCTCACTCCGCAAAATCTCTTCCTTCACCCCTGGTCCGCCGCGGAGAGGGCGATAGGGGTTCCACCGTGCTCGCCTTTTCTCTAGCGCAGTCTGCAAGGCAGATCGGCTGTGGGTAGCATTCCACAGCGCCGTCCACAGCTCCCGAAGGTCTTCCTCTGCCTTCATATCCAGCTGGGGTGTGAAGTCGAGAGAGGTGCGCGCTTCCGAAGAAACAGGGATAAGGTTCGGCACCTGATCTCGATCCTGAGTTGACGGCGAAGCCAATGCGTTGTCCAATGGCAGTGACAGCGGGAGCATCTCCCCGGGAACTACGGACTCACTCGGGGGTACATCTGGGGAGGTCAAGACAGTGTCACTACTAAGAACCAACGACGATGACACCGTGCGGTTTCCTGAGATACACTGTGACGAGCCTTGCGAGATCGACGACGGTGGTGGTGCTCCGCGACGGTCGCCGACATATCTCGCAGGGCGTCCTACCATGTTATTTGAGCGCCCCTCATTAACTGAGGGAGGGAGGAAGAACGCGTGACACCAATCCTCGTTTCCTCGGCGATGGGGCCCTACGCACACACCTCGCGGCGCGGTGATTCATTCAAGCACTACTTCGGTAACCCTGGCGACTATGCAATGCAGGGAATAGAGAGGGGAGAGGGCGAAGAGAAACGAAGTGGTTCCGCGCAACGCAAAGTCGTTGAGGGTGCCAGCTAGATCTAAGGAGAACTGCTCAGAAAGCCACAGTACCGTAGCCAGATAAAAGGGGAGGAGGGGGAAAGGGAGCAGTCAAGTTGGTGGAATATATATATATATATACAGATAGACTCGAATAATGTAAAGAGGACTGCAATGAAATTGGCTGCTGTTAGCTGACGTTTTTATCCAGTTGTGCACTTGAGTGAGTCACGCGAATGCATAAGGCGTGAAGCACAGAACCTGATGTTGTTGAAGTACAAGGTAATAGAAAGTGAATCACCGACAAATTGAGGAAGCGTGGAGTAGGTGTGGGTGCAGGAGGAGAGAAGCAGTTGAGCGTAAACATGCGAGATAGAGTCCCGATCTCGAAAGATGGGAGAAAGGGGGAGGGAGACAGGGTCAAGAAAAAAGCATGCCGGTGTAACAGGGATGAAGAAAAGCGAACACGGTCATTAGTACTCCAGGAACCACAAAAAAAAAAAATGGTGGAGCACGATGATGATGCCGTTCGCTTTGGTGTACCCATGCACTGCTGAGACAGTCACCTTTCATTGTGAAACAAAGAAAAAAGGAGAGAGAAGCCCTCGGTGCAAGGGTCTATCCCTACATCAAGCGCTTGTGCAGGCACGAATGCGGCGACTTTTTCACCATTTTTTTTTTCCCGATGGTCGCCCACGTTTCCAGTGTGCGGTGTATTACCAAGTAGCAGTATATGTTACATATGTTGTACGCACGCGTGTCTGTGTGGTCTTCTTGGCTCACTTGAAGTATTATGATGTTTTTGTTGTTGAAAGGGGGGGGATGGAGAGAGGGTGCTCGTGCGCTGGCGCTGATGCCTCACTTCCTTATCACGTAGAGGAAGAGAGAATATTAGCAGGTGGCCGACAAGAAGCAGAATCCACGTGTGTGACTGCCCGAAGTGTGTGTGTGTGATGAGAGAAAGCGTGTATCTTATATGAAAACAAAGGGGAAGCCACAGATAGCGCCACTGGACGGAGCCGTGCTGTGCACATAGGCCTCGCCCTCCCCCCCCCATCTCGCCCAAATCTATGCCGTTGGTTGCCACATCGTTGTCGTGACCCGAGACAGTGCATCACGCGTAGTAGGCGAAAGAAAAAGAACCAGATGATATTACAGAGGAGCAGGTGTCGCTCACTTCGTGGGAGAAAAAAAGGGTGTCGGATTAGAGACAATACAGAGACACACAAAATATTCAAGCGAGAAGGTGTGCCAGACGCAACCGTCGCTGAGCAATGCTTATAGAGGAACGGGGGGGGAAGGAGAAGATCCGACGACGCGATATGAGCAAGCACCCTCTCAGTCAGTGCAAAGGCACACACTCACCCTCCCCTCACTCTCCCCCGCCGCCACTGCAATAAGAAGGAAAAAAGAAAAAATCCTGACCCCAGTCGACAAAGATAAGCGAAGGATATTCGTTTCTTGTCACGGAGCATTGAGAACAACCTGATATGAGTGACAAAGTGCGCAAACTGTCGGATGCAGAGATAAAGTGCGCAACACATATGAGCAAATGCAACTGTCCTGGGACGTGGAACAAAAAAAAAAAAAGAAACAGACTAGCAGGGAAATATGAAGACATCTTCATAACACCGGGTGCCGAGAACTACTTGACTCGTGACGCTGGTATTTTCCTAGACTTATTTCCAGCGCTTTGGTGTTGCTGCTGCTGCTGCTGCTGCTGCTGCTGTTGGCGCTGCTGTTTCCAGAGGCGAGCGATTGCCTCAACACGCCTGTTGTACTTCTTTGTTTGGCGCTGATGGGCACTAAGCCGCTTTGGTTGTGCTTTTCCACGAACCCTCCTTCGATTCTTCGTTCCACTGGCCTTGCGCTGTAGCTGAGATGTTGAAGTCGATCTAGTCCCCGATTTCCTCTCACCCTTTGCTGCCGCACCAGAAGATAACACCCGTGCTTTCCTCCATGAAGGCACAGCCCCCTTCGACGCGCCCCACCGGTCAGACCGCCGTGCAGCGCTACCGTGTCGTAAGCACGACATGTGTGGAACACAAAAAGAACAGAGCGGTTTCACACCTATTTCAAAGGCGTTCACCCGTAATGCCCGATAGGGCTGCGACACTACCCCACGACTAAGCAGACGATCGCCAACGGTAACCCAGGCCGCGCCGTTTCGGCGAAGCGGAAGTGTACAAGCTCGCAGCATCGAGGCGCCCACCAGTGGATTCCCCCTGTGCGTGCAACCCTTTTGGGGCCTAGTTCAGATGTAGAGCACTCGAATCTCACGAAGCCGAGTAAAAATTTAAAAAATAATATACACAATTATGCAATGAGTTGACAGAGAGTAAGCCAAGGTGTGCGAGCAGAAGCGTGCGCTCGCCTTTGGATGTGGATCTGGGATTTAAGAGCAGAACAGTCTTAACCTTCTTTTTCCGCCGAGTTCTCGCCTCCTTTCCTTGTAGTCGTTTTTTTTTGATATTATATGGGTGGCAAATGGCCGTATATGCATATATATATATATATATATATATATGTGTGTGTGTGTGAGTATTTGGATAGGCATGAAGGAAAAGAAAAAGAGCATGAAATAAATAAATAAAAGAAGTACACAGTGACAGTGTGTGCGTGGTAGTTTTTACGCGAGAGAGCTAAGTAGCCAAACGGAAAATCTGTGTGGTGACACACAAATAGTATTTTATAACGCGGCCTCTGCGCAAATAGTGCATGGGGAAATAACAAGTTTGCCGCCACCATCATCACCAACCCAAGGAAAATGGATTCACAGTATACTTTTTATTTGTCCTTCTTCCCGGCTAGACAAAAAAAAAAAAAACATCAGGAGTCCACAATAAAACGCCACTGGTGCAGAGAGTACACATACACACGCATATACAAATATATATATATATATATATATACAACTACACACAACTACCGAGTCGAAGCACAAAGACGCCCTGATGCAGTCAAACGAAGGTCCATGTGGAGTATACGTTACGCCTATTCATTTTAAAGTGAGTTTTGTGATCTTCAAATGAAAGCATGGGATGACAGTGGTTAGATAGATTTGTGAAAAAAACAATGAAGGAGCCGAGAGAAAAAAAACCGTATTGACACGTACGCGAGGTATTCTTTCAGCAGCGAATAACAACAACACGGGACGACCCAGTGAGCTACAAAACTGACGGAGGGAGAAAAAGAGAGAGCAGCAAACAAACAAAAAAAAACGTTTGGGAGAGGGAGGGAGACAGGGACAAGGGAAAAAAAAACATGACAACCACAGCTGCAGTGCGCACAAGCATACACCACGCCTGAAGATCATGGATGAGTGTTGCGGTTAAACAAAAAAAAAGAGTGGCGTGATCGAAGAAAACAACGGGGAAGAGCGCCGGAGAAGAAATATACAATGAGACTCGAACCATTTTATGAAAGGGACACCACACAAAAGCACGCCAAAGAAGCCTCGGGATGTCTCCTGGCATCACCTCCGCCGTGCGCCTCTGATCATCTGGGCAACGACGCACCTTACCACTGTGATAATGCAGAGCAGTAACTGGTCCTCGCTTACCCTCTCATTCTCCCCCCCCCCCAAAAAAAAAGCAGGACCCATGCAGCCATCTCATCACTACACACTTGCCCTAGAGAAAGATTAGCGCCTTAAGAAAGATTGAAACATGGAAAAAGAGAAATCGTTGGAGGTGTAGTCGAGCGCACAATAATCGCCGTAGCAGCAGCCCCTCCTCACTACCGGGATTGAACCGCAGCATGTTGTTGACGTAGAAGAGAGCCGCATCGTTGTTGCGGAGCTTCGTACATCCAACAGCGAGGTGGTAATAGCACTGCGCCAGACGCTCGTGGTGCATCTGCGCATCCTCACAAGCCCAGGAGTGTTTGTCAGTGCCCGAGTCTGCGGTGCCTGGACTCTTGTCACACGCAGCGGATGACATCTGCACGCTTTGAGCGCTGGCGGTCGCAGTGGGAGAAATCGTCGAAAAACAAATGGGGCTGGCCGTCGTGTCATACCGACGCCCTGAGGAGGCCACCGACGTTTCGCGGCGGCACACTAAAGACAGGGGCTCAGATCCATATTCATCCTCCGGCGGTGGCGGTGCCGTGGCGAACTGAATAGCGAGCCCACGTGGAATCACGCGCAATTCCCTGTTTGTGGTGTGGTCAGCTACCGTGTCACCTGTGCAATGGGGGGTGTAGGGCTCAAAATCCTCAGCGCCACTATTGCTGCTAGAACATTGCCCCTCAGCTCGACTGCCAGAGATACCACCGCAGGCATCGTAATGCATCACTCCATTATTGCAGTCGTGGCTGACATTCAAACCGCTTTGCGTAAGTCGACTCCTGGCCTCCTCGTCATCGGCATCATCGACTCCTCCAACCGAGACATCGGTGGTCTTACCGACTACAATGGGCCAATACTCATCCCAGCGTCCCTTCAACAAGTACTTCATCAGCTCCACACCTTCCTGGACGAGCAACGCATCGGTGTGCCAAAGAAGCGCAACGGCGAGCTCGTACGCTGTTTCATCCCCCACGGCCTCACTCAAGCCACCCTCGAGGTGCTCGCGCAATGATTTAATGATTTCATTCAAATTCTCGACTTGGTTCGAGGAAGGGTACAGGATGGACATGTAGTAGACATTTTCAGAATGCAAAATCTGCACAGACTCGAGGATGCCAGCCGGCTCCGCCAAGTTGGTTGGGGCGTCACGGAAAGCAGAAGAAGCAGACATGAAATGACCACAACCGATGTTTCTGGAGAAAAGAGGCCCAAATATTTTCTTTTTTTCTCTCCGCCCTAAGGCCCCGCTTCAACTTCACTACACAAAGCCCGACTTCCGTCGAGGGGCACCCAAAGCAGCGCCCTCGGATATGCACACAAGTAGGGGGAGTGTATGCACAGCAGAGTTGATGTCGGCGCAGATCTCACGCACCCTCCCCAGAAAAAAAAAAAAAAGGAAAGAAAACAGAGTTGTGAATCCCTGACGGAAGTAAGTGATGATAGGAAGAGGAGTGGTGATAAAACGTGCGAGACGGCGTCTGTCTGTTCACGGCACACTCACAATCACACAAACATACACGCGAAAGGGGAAAAAAAATGCAAGCCAGATCACAGTGAATTCGCTGAAGTCAAAGAAAAAAAAAAGAGAATCTGAAGAAGAGCAGAGAACAAAAATGCCTTGGGGTGAAGAGGAAAAAAATAGATAATGACCCAATATATATAAATATATATATATAAATGTACAGATAGATACAGAGATAGAAGAGGAGGCGGAAAGAGCAACACTACAGAGTAGGAAAAAAGTAACACGGTTCAGGTCTGTCGCAAGTGGTCAGTAACTGCTCCCGCCGGCGCGCTAACCAACAAGGGAGGAGAGGGGGAGAAAGAAAACCTCAGGGAGCTGTCCGTAGTCAGCAGTTGCCGCGTGTGTACTATACTTGCTTTCCAAGTACACCCCACTTGCATCAACTCTGTAAAATGGGCTCGCAGGAGTTTTTTTTCGATAAGAATTACCGTCGGATGGTGGTCAAGTACACGCGCTCACCTTCAAAAGGTGTGTGTGTGTGTGTGTATGTGGTTGTGTGTGTGTGTTGGCCGGGAGAGAGAGAGAGAGAGGCTCCGAGGCAGTTCGGCAAAGAGGGCGTGATGTATTTAATATAAAAAGAGAGAAATATATATATCAAAATAGAGGGGTCCCGAAATGAGAAGAAATTTGAGTACTCGAGCATTACAGGGACCAAACAAGTGAGCAAAGCTTCGGAGTGTGCGCAACTCGACTTACAAGGAGAGGAAAAAATAGTGCAAAGCACTATGCTTTTCGCTGAGTACATTTTTTGTTCATTTGTCGGAAATATTCCTCTCTATTTTTTTTCTATTTAATGTCTCTTCATGGTATCACATGCGTAGCACTGTGTACCTTTGTCTGAGATGCCACAGCATCAGGATGCCGTACAGGACTCGCTACAATTATTTGCTCTGGCGACATGGAGGGAGGGGGAGGGCAGCTTCTGTTTTTTTTTTTCACGCCCACATGTGCCAAGAGATATTCTTGAAAAACTGGACTTTCAGTGGTACTTCGCCACCTCTCCTGCGTATGAGCAGACACTAACATCCACATCCACACCCAGCCACAGATACACACACACACACACACACACAGACACCGCGACACAGGCATGCAAACACGCGATAGCGCTACCTGTCGTCACCGGTGTACAGAAAAGAGTATTGAGAAGTACGCGAGTGCAGTCGTCAGGAGAGTCATTCATCAGTCAGACTTGTCCACCTTCTGTAGGATCTGCTGAATAGCCTCAGAAAACTTTCTTGTGTTCGCCTCAGCGTTGGGGCCAGTAAATTTGAGGAGATAGCTGTGTGGACCCTCGCCGGTGGCAACAGCCAAGATGAGATGCTTCGCTTCCGTCTTGCAAAGCGTGAAGAGATTCTTGCCGACGGTTGCATTGAGAGCGTATCCGCCACGAACCAGGAGTCGATGAACATAAGCACCAGCCTCCGCCGGCTTTTCCTCTGCAATGAACTTCGCCTCCCCGACACCGCGCTCTACCCAGCGACCTGGCGCGTCACCCTCTCCTTTTTTGAAGAGGAAGAGTTTGGAGGGTGCCGTGGCCAAAACGTTTCGAGCCGCCTGCTCGACGATCTCGCTGCCGAAGCCCGTGCCGTCCGCATCGTCCTTGGGGGCTTCGTCGTCGTCGACATCACCCGCACAGCCCGAGTCGGGTGCTTTATCCTTTTTCTCCTCCTGAATTTTTTTTCGTGCCTCGACAAAGCTGTTGACTGCAGAGCCGAAGTTGAACGAGCCCGCACCGAAGACGGCAATTTTTGGCTGCGCCGTCGCTGTCGATACCGCAGGCACTGACTCCTTCGATGGAGCCTCATCCGCCTGAGTCGTGCTGGGGGTCTTCGCAGAGCCAAAACTGAAATTAAAACGCTCCGCTGGTTTGCTCGCTGTACCTGAGGGAGCAGTAGCAGACTCAAAGGAGAAGCTGCTACTCATTTTTGTGGGACCGCTGCCTCCTTCAGCTGGTGAAGCCTCGAAGGAGAAAGACGTTGCTGGTGCCTTTGAAGACTCCGTGTTTGCGGAAGTTGTCGTGTTTCCACCGAAGCTGAAGGCAGTGGGCACCGTGGCAGGTGAAACCCCAGAAGATGGCGTCGGCCTAGTTGAAGATGAAGCCAGTGCGGCAGGTGAACCCCCAACCGCAGCACCCGTGGCAACGCTTCCAGCGCCGAACGCCACTTTAAAGGTGGGCGGTTCTTTATCGTTCACGAGTGCCACGTCCTTGAACAGGGAAGATGTGCCCGCAAAGAGGGTAGACGATGAGGCCTCACCCGTACGACGAACCCGCACGACACGACGACTAGCCATCTCTGACTCACCTGCGACCTGCGGTGTCGTCAAAAATTCGTCGTCGGCGCGCCCCTCTCCGTCGTCGTCTCGGGTCAACTGACCCCCTGCCATACGCTTTCGTGGACCTTCGCTCATCTTTGTAGGGCTTCAAAGTAGATTTTATTTGGCTGATGTTCTACAGAGAAGTTTTTTTTTTTCTTTTAAGCGGTGGAAAAGAGAACAACACATCAAGACTTTCCCCGTCCGCATAGAGAATCAGACACAATAATACAGAGCCGGGAAGGCCGCGAGTGCAATGCAGTGTTCGTTCGAACACACAATAGTGAGAGGAGTCCAAGAGAGCAAAGGGAAAGCAACAGAGAAGTATTTATCTTGAAGACACAAAATCGGTGCCCAGTCCCGCTGGTAACCGAGGATTCGTCGAGTGTGCGAACACCGCATAGTCGTGTAAGGGTAGCGCGCAGCTTCGGAAAAGTGGTATAGGAAATCCAAGGCTTCCACCGCAGTCACTTCTTTAGTGTGTGTGACAGCAGAGGTTTCCTCTGCGCACGGAAACGGGGCAGGAGATCCTTCAGGCGACATACCCTGCATAGAAAACATCTCGAAAAAAAAAAAAGAAAAGAAGCGCTTATTTCACTGCTGCTCGCTTCGATGCAGCACTTTAAGTGTTTTTCCGTAACGGCAAACAACCACGATAGCTGCAGTTCGCCATCGACATTACAGTAACACACACACGCAAACACATGCCCGCAGAGATATACAGGGAACGGTATACAAAGCCACGGCAAGGAATAAGTTCAAAGAAACCAATCCTCAAAAAAAAAAAATGAGATTTAACTTTAGAAATCCCACCCACCAGCCCTGTACACAACTAATTACAGACAGCAGTTGTGCTCGACTGGGGGGGGGAAGGAGGAGGGGCCCCGGAGCGGGCTGACTCCCCCCCCCCTTTAGGCGCCTCTCCGCCACCCGCCCCACCTCACCCTTTCTCTTTTCTTCCTTGCTACATTTTTTTTTTCAAACTGCCCGTACAGTCTCTGAGCTTTCAGGCACTGGAGTGTATTAGAGTGCATAAGCAACCTGCTGGAGAAACAAAGAGAGAGTGCCGCGCCGTGTCACCCGATGCAAGAAAAAGGAGGAGCGGTGAGGTGGGAGAAATAAGGCACACATCCACAAGCACACAGACCGCGCCACTGACCGCACACGCCCTCACTTTCGAGAGCAATAAAATTTACCGAAACCAGACTAGGTAAAAAAAAAAATGAGTGCAAAACTGCCAGTAGGCGATGTGACAGAGAAAAAAAGGAAAATGCTGAGCAGAGCAGAGAATGATTAAAAAAACACAGAGGAGGGGGGATATGTCACTAATAATAGTAGCATATTAACAAGAGGACACCACGATGCTCCCCTCTCTTCATCCTCCAATGGACGAAAAGAAAGAGTGATGCAAGGGCCATATACACCTTTGTCACTCGATTCACACTTACATGAGCTACAGACTGTAGATGCCCCCACTAGTGAACCTTTGATCAAAGCACCAAATCAGTGTGTTGATATTACAGCGAGACGTAAAAAAAAAAAAAAGTCTCCAAACACGTCAAAGCGTATGTATGTATGTATGTACGTATGTATGTACGTACGTATGTACGTATGTATGAGACATCACACACGCACGCCCCTCCCCTTATCAACACACTCATCCTTTGTAATTCTCTGTGTAAAGATTTTAAAGGATGCCCCTCTCCACCCATGCGGCGAAAAGAAGAGCGAGGGGAAGGGTGAGAGGAAGCAGAGCGCGTGGTCTTCTAGAGATGGGGAAAAATCGAACAAATGAGTGAGAGAGTGTGCAAAATCACGGAGAGGAGAATAAGCGGTTAGAGATACTAACAGTGCATCCTGGATATCGATGGGCGAATGCCTTCAGATCAAACAGCAGAAAAAGATACGTGGTACATCATGCAAGGGAGCGGGGAAGATGGGGGGGGGGGGGTCAAAGGTACAGAAGGAGCAGAAGAGGTCAAAATGGCGGCAAGAAAATCGCTCTACTGACGTGCGTGAACGGAGAGCGAGAAAGAAAGAAGAGAAACCTACAGTGCCAAAAATCGGGATCATGTAAAGAAGTCAAGAAAAAGAGATGTGGTGCAGAGGGAGCTGCGATCAATAGAGAGCGCAAGCTGCACACTGTGGTGTTAGTATGAGTGGTAAGAGTGGACAGATGCATCCACCCAAAGCGGGGCCCACAAAACCTATGATGTGGAGGAAAAAACAACGGAAAACCCAATTAAAATAGAAAAAAAAAGACCTGCGGAAATGAGGGAGCACATCTGCCAACGACAACAGAATAAACAACTCCCCGGTGCGACACTACCGGTTCCGCTCAGTGCGACGCTTTGTAGGTTTACCGGGAGGAACGTTGAGGCCCAAATACACAACATTCGGTCTGCTATTCGAGTTAGCCAATTCATCGTCTACGCACTCCTTCAGCCAGAATACGAACTGATTGCACGCACAAGATGCAACATAACTATATGGGGCTGTCTTCTGACTGCAGCGAAGCGAAGTCCGCGAGGAGGTGGAGGGACGACTTGAGAAATCCTCCTCGGTTATGGAGAGAACAGACTGCTGGTATGTTGAGAGGTTGAAGCGGAAAAGAGGCAGATGAGTATCTCCAAAAAGGCGCTTCGCTGATGCTGGTGTATCGCTGAAAACCACATAGAGGCTTCCGTCCTCTACTAGTGCCGCGGTCGGAGCACAGTTAGAACGCAGATCCCTACGAGTGGGTGCCACGGTATGCCCGCCAAGTTGCTGGATAGGCTTCCACGTGTACCTGGGCGACCCCAGGGTGCTAACCAAAGAAAAACACCACAAATCGTCGAGGACAGCTGTAGCGGTGCGGCCGCCATAGAGCCAAAGACACTGCCGAGTGGCGTCGAACGCCAGAGCGGCGTTCTCACGTGGGCATGGGCTAACACCTGGAGCAACCTCCAGCCTCTCCCAGTGTGCTACGCCTCGCTGTCTAGATGGGGTCAACCAAACCCTCCAGACGTCATTCAAACAGGAGGTGCGATCGTTTCCCCCAAAGAGATACAAGACGGGCTCTAAGGTGGCCGGCGTCGGAAGATCAGAAACCACATTCGCCACAGCGGCAGGCGTTGAGGGCCCGCCTGAAGACTGGGACATCGCGACCTCGGAAAATGATGCAGCATTAGTTTGCCAGAGAGTGGTGGGTTCGCACGAGCCAGCGACGAGCGCGTGTCCGTATCGTCCCACCGGTCTTGCAGACACTAGTGGATCGGCCTCGATTCGACTCCATTGAAAGATAGTTTCCTCACCCCCTTTTGCCGGCCGTCCTCGTGCATTTGCAGACGCATTGGAGCCGCCACCCCCTTTGCCGGATCCTGCAGGACCTGGAAGAGGGACACCGTCCGCGGCACCAGCGACGCCTTTGCTTCCCAAAGGGTAAAGATGCCACAACTCACCACTGCACCCCTCGCCGTCCCACCCACCAAATAAAACGATGGAGACCTCGTCAGGTACAGCAGCAGCACTGGCGTGGGCAACACGCACCGGGGCATCAGGCAATCGGGTCCAGACGCGCGTCGCCATGTCCCACATACGTACATGTGATACAATTCGCTGTGACAAAAGATCAAAGCCTCCGATTACAAACACTTTACATTCTGTGCAAACCGTGGTCGATTCTACGATCGACGTAGACCACGACTGAGGTACATCTTGCGGGGCAGCTGCAGTGCGTTTGGCCGACCCTGCGGCCGCCTCCGCGTAAGGGAACTCTGTGAGAACGTTGCACAACTCTGCCATCGATGATGTAATCGATGGGTCTACAGAAGAGCTGGTGGGGAGAAAGAAATCACCAGACACCACACGAATGTCACCAACAATAAAAGGATGTTTTAGGAACGGAAGAAGCGTCGTTCCGCTCCTCTTGAACCCAAAACTCAATGACGGCCTCTGAATTGAGTGCACAGTTATCCACACCTTTTCTCAAATTTGAAAGTGAGTGCTGGGAAATACCTGGCCCAAACGAATCGCCAGAGAAAACAATACATATGTATATAACCTTAAAGAAGAGACGCACACAAGTGCAACACTGCTGAACCGATCAGAGGAAGAAGCTTCGAAGAAAACGAGAGGGCGGAGGCGCGCAGGCGCAGACACACACACACACACACACACACACACACTAGTGAATCGAAGAGGAACAAAGGGTGTCAATGAATCGGTAAATGCCTGCGTGCGAGCTGTGATCTACGATACACGTTTTTTTTTTCAAAGGTAGAAAGGGAGGAAGCAGGGGACAAAGATGACATAGTAATGCAACGTACACATATGTGGTCTCGGAGACCGATTCCGGACATGGTCGACCTCGCGTGATATCCCAACTACTGAAAATCGGCAGAGCAGAGTGGTAAGCAGCTCTGCTCACCCCCTCCTCCCCCCCCCCTTCCCCTACCGGCCCAAAAGCTCGCAGAGCAAGACACCCAACGGAGCCTTGGTAGCAATCGTGGATATGAGAAACGCTTTCCACGCTACTCACACTTTCCGAGCTCCTTCTCCTTTGAAACATATATACGTGTCAAGTGCAGATCCTCCATGCTCTATTGCCTCTGGGTCTGTAGATATGTTATCTGGAAGGGGGGGAAGGAGGGAAAGACACGCCCAACGGCACAGCGTTGGTTAGTTGCCCATCTGGAGACGATTTCTTGTGGACAACGGAGGACAACCTCCGTCGCAGCGAAGCAGACCGTATATATTGATTGGTACAGTGTAACCGCATCAGGTGAGTAGATGTAAGTGCTGGACGATCTACACTGCAAAAAAAAAAAGTGCAGACGCATCTGTATCACACATCAACCCATCACATTCCCCACTTCTCTCCTTCATGCTGAAGTCTACGTTTTTTTTTCAGAGACAAAAAAAAAACAAAGACATGCTTTACTCGTCCTCGTCCCCTAAGGGCATGAGCATCAGTGCAAACGATATTTTATTTCTGAATGAAACAGCGTCACGATGCGGAAAACAGAGCGCGGCGACGAACTCCCCTTTCATACTAGACTATCCCCTTCGTTGACACACACCCAAATACACGACGATGTCCAAAAAAAAAAGAAGAAAAAGTGTTCCCCGGATACAAGGATGCCTACAGAAGATGGGCAAACACGTGCATCGCTTACCCAGAGAAGAGGGTGACACGGCTCCTTATCCTGTACCGAGGAGTCCGAAGAGGGGGGGGGTTGAGAAATAAAAAAGTGGGGAACTGAGAGGGGAGTCCAGTAAAAACTTTGAAGATATGATAAGAATCTAAGACGATAAGGGCTGCAACCGTGAAGTGGTCCCCGGAGATTACGGGATTTTTTCTAAGTACAAAACACAAGCACGCAGTGCCACGGAAGGACATAATATCACGAAGCGTGAATACACAAAAGAAAAACACTCCCACACACACACACACACATATACATATATATATATATACGCACACGCGCAGAACACAGCGATACGAGGCAAAGACTTTTAAGAGGACGTCAAGAAAATCGCTTCCGCTCACAGTCCACCTTCAAAAGCAGATCGCGCAACATAAATATTTCTCTGTCGGATGCCAGAAGTGCCACAGTGGAGGAAGGAGCAGACGAAAAACGCACAGATAAGGTCACAAAGAGTGAGACGCCAATTAAGCTTCGTCACCTGGAATATAAAATTCTAGGGCTCAACAAATCGCCCGGACATCGATGCCCCATGATCCCTGCGCGACAGGCCCCCCCCCCTCCTCCCCGAGGGGCAAACATATACGAGCCCTCACACATGGAAGAAATCTCTGTGGAGATGCGAAAGGCATCGAAATGGTTGAGGTGAATAGAAAATGCAATGTAAAAGAAGGAATGCTTCACTGCCGCCATACAGCCGCGCACCGCCAGTGGTGTTTTGTCCCTCTCAGCAGAGCGGCTATACATCCCCTAACACAACCTCTTCTTCGCCCTTGCCTCGATGTCTATTTGCCTTCACCCGCTGCTGGGCATCAATTGGCCGCGAACGCGATTCTGGAGTGACTCGGGAATCGCCCCCTGGTCCTCCGCGATGGCATCCACCGTGGCCTGCACATGCTCAGGCTTGAAAAGACCGTAGCAAATGCCACCATGGCGGCTGTAAATAACTACGTTGCCAGCGTAGATGTGACCACCCAAATGCGAGCATGGGTATACTGTCACCCTCTCTGCCCCACCGCCGCCCATCTTCTCGAGAATGGCATGACGGAAGAGGTCCACCAAGACAGAACCACAGTAGCCGCAGCGCGAGTCGCGAGAAAAGTGAGAACAGATAAAAATGAAGTACTCGCCTGAGCGGTCGATAGCCAGCGTGCCCTTGACTTCCCACGGCAGCTTATACGGCTCCGAAAACTTGCTGTACTGTGTAATGGACAACGCCTTCGTGTCGCCGACCGGTTTAAAGTGCAAAACCGAGTCCTCTGTACTGCTACCGTCGTGTGACACGGTCAGACTCGCCTCAGGGCACTTGTGCTTGACTTCTTGACTCAGTTCTCTGTACCCAGGCACGTTCTCCGTCTTCTTGTCCCATTCCTTTACGGGGAGACGGGTATTCAGAAAAATGTGCTCTCCTATGGACATGCTACCGATCATCTTTGCTGGGACTGGACCGCAACACTCCTCTCGACCGAATCCGTGCTTGTGAGGATCGAGTCCCTCAATGTCCTCTAGTGTTTGCTTTGTCAATCTCGACTTGATCGCCTCGAAGGAGTTGAGATCGGTCGACATCTTGCGTGCCGCGAAAACGAAAGAGCGTGCGAAAAGATGAGTCGAGGGACACTGGGTCAGCAGGGAAGGCATTCAATGGGAAAAAGACAAATAAAAGAAACGTTGTGTGCAATCTCGGGGAAATCACAAAAACAAGGAGCGTTGTCAGGGACGTCGAATTCAAAGCATCACCATAGAACCAAGCAGGAAAGCGAGGAGATCGATGCGCCGACCTACCCCCCTTTTCTCCTCAATACTGGCCACAGCTGCGAGGGAAACTGATGCTCAATAATAATAAATGAAAAAGAAAAGCAAAACACGCGCGCAGAAAAAAATCGAATATTTTTTTTTTCAGAGAAGAACAATCGAGCCAGCACACAACACAGCAGCAAAAAGCACTACGTTATTTTTTTTTTTTGTATTCTTCAAATATCCTTTCTTCGGTTAGGCGGCGGATAGCTGAGGAACTTCTTGTTGGAGGGCCCAAAACGTTTCCGTGTGTGCGATTGAACAAGTAAATAGGGGGAGAGGGGGGTGAAAAGAGTCGGAGAAGAGAGCGGGGGTGAATACGAGTGAAAGACATGTGCATTGGAATAGCGATCTCCATCACAAAAAAAAAAAACGACAAGAGACCGTTGGCGGTCAGATATGCAGTGGGCGCCGTTCAAGGAAATGCAGGAGCCAAGCGCTATCTATGCATACAAATGCGTACGTGTGCGTGTATGTATGCACATACACACACACACACACACACACACACACGAAGTGGCCAAAAGAGAGGAAGAGCGAAGAGAACGCAGAGCATACATGTGCAAACAGAACACTATCCCCCTGGCCAGTCGAGGTGCAGGCACCCGTGCACCATAAAATAAAAAGCGATCTGTAAATAAAGACAGCATGCAGTGCCAGCTTTCCGCCTCCCCCCCCCCTCCTTAGGTATACTCAGGCCGCTTTCTTGGATAGCGTCGTCGTGAGAAATTGTGCCTAAGCGCCTCGCTTTCCCTTCCAAACCGAAGTTGGTTTTCGCGTTTACTTTTTCTTTGATTTCCTGAACAAAAGAGCAGTCCAGTACTGTGGACGATAACACACAGACACACGCACCCACAGAGAGAGAAGCTTACCCGGAGCAACTCATGTGAGGGTACCCCCGCCCTTTATTCAGCGGATAATTAGGACGACTCCTCGTGGGTGCTGCGACTGTCAGCCATGCTCTTAGCGCTTAGTGGATCTACGGTGCGTGACCGCACCAACATCTTCTTCGGGACACAGTATGGAAAAACAAGTGCGTTGCAGACCGGATTCAGGGACTCCTTGCCGCAGCTTTGCGTCTCCCAGCTCTTGATCCGTTTTAGTTTACCTATCTTAGCCAATGCAACTTGGCGCTGCCGATATGCGGAAAGACGGTCCTGAAAGAGTGCCACAAGAGGCGGCACCGCGAACTCAAACTCGCGCTCGTTCAGCGAACCGTCTGTCTGAATGATCAACGTCTTCTCCATGCGCGGGAATCGTGACCGCTCAATAGCCAGCTCTTCGCGGTACATGCCGCGGTTCTCGATGTGCTGCACCTCGCTCAAGTGTCGCTCCTTAATGAAGGTGCGAAGTACATAAGGAGTCTTGTAGTCTGGCGAACGCAGCTTTGGGTTAGGGGATATTACCCGCCCCAGTGGCCGTAGACCCGCCTGAGGCGGTGCACTTTTGGTCACTACCGCCCACTTGTTTAACACCATGGCGTACCTTTAAAATATTTTACTCTAGCAAACACATACGTTTGAGTGTTTCTAGATGAATATATATATAGATATATATCTATATATATAGATATATATATCTATAGAGAAAAAGAGCGGGGGAGATATATATATCGATGGGTATGACGGTGTTGCACCAACAACCTCTGCTCACTGGAGCTGCCGACAGATGAACATCCACGTGAGCACGGAGACAGCAGCAATGAAGTAAAAGAAAGAAGGAAACGGTGAAACAGCTTTGAATATGGTGCGTGACAACTCCAGAATTGAAGGAATACACACGAACAAGGAGGGAGAGAGACAAAGGTATAATGGTACCCAAAGGTTAACACGTGCTGCCCCCGCGCACCTACAAAGCCAAACATCACGAAATGTGAATTGGAGAGGGTGAGGGAGAAAAAATATGATGGAAAAAGGTCGCATTCGCAGAGCCGAAAAGAGTCCCTGCCCATGTGCTCCGCTACTGTCACAGCGAGCCCCTGCCCCCCGCCCAACCTCGTCACATACCCATCAGTTCTTTCCACGTCCCTGTCTCTTGTCTTTTACCAGCTAAGTTTCTCCGCTCCATATGCAAGGCGCATTGCCATCGCGATGGCGTGCAGAAACAAATATATCAGCGGTTCACCCTTGCATGGCTACACGGCGTGGTAATACTAGTACTTGATCTCACTGTGAACACATATCAAGGTAAATTTTCGCAATTCTGTCACCGAAAATTGACCATACCTGTGCCAGACCTCGGCAAGATGTCATGCTGTTGAGCATACGTGATGTAGCGATCAATCACAGGCGAAGTCAACTGATACAAGAGCAGCCCTCTCTCTGCCATCCACTGTAGCAACGGAAGCGAGACAAAGCGAACACCGTGCATTGCAGCAGCGTGTTCCATTGCGGCGGCAAGCTTCTCCATATCACCGCCTGCAGCGCGGTCTGCGGTCTCCACAAGACCACCAGCAGAGCTATCCAAGCACAGTGCTGCAATGGACAAAGCGTTAAGCTTCCCTGGACAGTCGATGGCACGACGAAGCAAGCTTTGGCATGCCACGTCAAGCACACAAAGAAACGCAATGCCGCAATCGAAGGCACGGATGCGACCACCACTGGCCGGCGTAGCGAGCTCAGAGGGAGGAGGATGCGACGGCAATGCAGCACTCATGCCTTTCACGAGCATGGAAATCGTTGCCGACCCTGTTACAGAATGCTCTGACATGAAAGCATCGCCGTGTGTCACAGAGTACAACTGCGAAGCCTCGTCCCGGCCGTTGCACGTGCCGTCCGGGCGCAGGACCACGAGCGGCGCAAGGTGACTGTTATAAAATTGTTCGACAAGCGCCTCTTTCTTTGTTACAGCCCTCGCACCGGTGACGAGCCGCTGGAACCAAACGGTTGCAGTTGCAGACATCTCCATTCCTACAGTGCCTGTCCGCGTCGCCACACATGGGCGACACCACACATGGGTAGCGAAAAGGTCTGCCAGTAATGCAGGGGATGCGGCACGGGAACTTGGTGCGATGTCCGCCTCGGTGGCCAATGAGCGAGCCTCGCTGACCTCGACAAGTTGGTGCAGCCAACGCGGATCTGAGCAGGGCACCTGAGACGGTCGCGCTTCGATGAAGGACTGCTGCGGAGCTAGGCGTGCAGACGACTTTGTCAGAGACACACACTCTGACACCTCTGCCGGATCGCCAGGAAGCAGTACAGTGACACTATGGTGAGCGCTAGTGTCTCCCAAGTGCAGGGACGCGAGAAACTGTAGCTTTTGCTGGAGTGGTATATCCTGGGAAAGAACCAAAACCACGTCTGCCGGCTGGTCGCGAATCACACACGCGAGGTCTGCGACAGACGCGTGCAGCAAGGAAGATGCAGTAAGACTAACGAGAACCCCAGGCAAGGGTGTAACACACTTGGTGGTGAGAGCAAACGAAGGTGACGCGACCGCCAGGTAGTTTTGTCTGCAACGCCAGAGCGGGGCAGAGTGCATTGCATCGGAAATTGCCCGATTCGTGCAAACCTCGTCGGCATTGTGCGAAAGCACAACATCGCACAAGCGACCCCAGACCTCACTGGCCGTGATGCAGGCAGACATGCTTGCCGGAGAAGTGACATTGACTTTTTCTAGCCCAGGTCGCACACCGCATGTTTCCCCTTTCGCCCACGCCCACCACCGCCGAACTGCGGACCAGGTAGCCTTCAGCCACCGCGGCTCCGGACTAGGACGCTGCTCTGCAGAGCCCGAGACACCTGCTCCCAGAGGCCGGTGAGAGGTGGTGCACTTCGCAAGGAGCACAGTGGAAACGTCAAGAGGCAAAGTGTGCAAGCGCCGGATCACTTGCCCAACTAGTTCAGGTGAGAGTGAGGAGCTTACTGCACCAGAGGAACGACCCCCCACGTCTGCTAGCACATTTGAGAAAAAAGCGGGTCCCGCTTCATCGGCGCAGACAGTGGCCACCGCCTGCGCGATTCGCTTCATCGTCGAAGTCGCCGGGAACACGCCCACGCCGACCCCGCTGAACGAAAGTCGCAAGCCGACTGTCGTGGCGGTGTTTTGCCCGGCAGCGAAAGGCTCAGAGCATCTTATTTCATATGCGGTGCATGCAAGCAGCAACTCTGCTGCCATGTCACGAATGACCAGCGGTGAATCAGCATCCGATCGACGTATTTCTGCGATATATCGCAGTCCACGTTCAGGGCCCTCATCCATGCGCCGTAGCAGTCGCTCCTTAAGCAGGTGAGCCGCTGCGCGCTCCTCGGCGCTGGCGATAAGATCGAGCCACTCCCCAGGTTCAAGGAACGCACACGAAGCGGAAGCAGAAATCGCTGCATCCACCCCAAGGTGTACGAGGCGGGGGCCCTGCGAAAGAGTGGGCAATGACTCGGCAAAGGAAACCGCCTCGTGAAGCGCCTCGAGCAGCTCGCGTGAAGTCGGATAGGGACGTGTCATGCTGACCACCACAGCTGATCCGTGAAGCCTGCATCGAAGAACGGGTGAAGTAGACAACTCCCCTGTGGGTGACTCATCTCGGGAAGAGCACCGTTCTGAAGATGGGGAAAGATGAGAGGAATTATGGGTGATACAAGCAGGGCCTTTAGCCACAGAAAAGAGAGGCTCTACCTTTACCGTAGACAGTGCAGGTTTTGGGTCGCCATGAGCTGGCTTCGGGGATGCGGCCATCTGGACCGCAGGGGTCGATGATGTGACCTCAGAGTCACTTGTGGGTGGGGCTGTAACAGGTTCTTGGGGGGCAAGCGGCGTTTCACTACAAGGGACTGCCGGACCCACCGGCGATGACAGCGGCGGCGGAGTGGATATATCCATTTGCGCCCCCACTTTCCCCATATTGGCATCGCCCTCTGTCTTTTCGTCGGGAGAAAAAAGAGTGTTCTCAAGTTCCTCCAAGGTGAAGGCAATGTCGGACGCCCCCTGGGCGTCAGAAATGACCTGTAAGTACTGCGAAGTAAGCGCGAACGCGGGTGTCCAAGACTGAAGTGGCGGCTGCGCTGCTTCATCAGACTGTGACGCCACCGGCGGTAATGAAGCCGAACTACGACATTTGCCGACGTTCACGACCGCCGCTGGTACTGAGAGTGGTGGGGGTTCAATAGCCGGTTCGTCGTTAGCCGGAGTCTCCCCGAGAGCTGAAGGTGATAAGTCGCGCCGCGAACTGCTGTCCTTGCGCACGTCAGCCTTCAACCCAATACCCCTCAGGCTGGACGCAGGAATAGAGACGCGACTACGCTTGTGCTCAACGGCGACCTTCTTACCGAGTTCGGAGATATCATTCAATAAAGCGTTTGCCTCCTTGTTGCCGCGGTGACGCTTTCTACGCGCTGGCTCACCTGCCTCCTTGATGGTCGGGTCTCCCGGGAAGGAGGAAGTGATCTCCTGCTCAGTGTCGCCTGTGCCAGGTGGGGCACCGCGATACAACGTTGGGTTGATTGAAGCTTGTGTTCGGGAGGCAGTTTTGAGCGCCAGCAGAAAAAGAGGAACCCCGTGTGACAGAGTCTCCAGGGTAAGTCGTCGCATTTGTGGGAGAAGGGAAGGGAGATAAGGAGGGGAATATGAGAGAAAAACGGAATTCGAACACACGAACACACACCGTGACACACAAACGTACGAATAACGCGCAACACTGCAGCGTACACAGTTCCCTTCGCGTATGACAGACAGCGCAACATGCAGCACAGAGTGTGCATGAAAAAAAAAAGAAAAGAATAGGAAAAGAGAGACCGAAGAGTACAGAAAAAATAAATATGTATATATATATATATATATATATGCGCATACATTTACGAAAATTAAGCAGAACAAGATCAGCGAGCGCCATGGAGTGACATCACCAGCACCGACAAAGACACAGATGGTGAAGCTGAGGATGAGGCAACAGAAAAAGTGCATCCCAGCTGACAAAAGAGGTCGAGGAAGGAGGCGAATCCGCATATATATATATATATATATATATATTTAATTTGCATGCTGTGATGGGCTCTATTTTCTTTTGCAATGAGCCCTTTTCGCTTACTCCTTTCGTTTCATGTTGTTGCCGCTGAAGGATAAGTCTGGCCAACAACAGCTGAAGTGCAGTACGGCGCATTCGTTCTCACCGATGCTAACCAGGATCCAAAAGCAAGAAGTAAGGACGTACCGTAGCGCCTTCGGTTGAACTTCACAGTTTTGTTTTCATCTCATTCCTTCAAGTGTGCTTGAAAAAAGGAAAAAGCAGACAGAAGAGATTTTGGAAGAAAAAAAAAAAGAGGCTACAGGGCACGCAGATAAACTGCAACCCAGTGAGTGAGAAGAAAGAGTCCCCCAGCCCGCCCCCCCCCTAAAAATAGAAAAAAACGCAGCGCTACATCCATGTTGCTGGCGTCTTTTTTCCCCTACCGTGGGTGTGTTGCCGTTCCTGTGGGCACACAACAAGTACCGCTGTACTCAGTCGGAAAGGCAAGTTAGAACTTGTTAACCGGACAGGGGAGAAAAAAACCACTGCAACACCGCTTCCTCTGACGACACCGGCGTGAAGACCTGACTGCGCTGCATCGCTGCAGCGACGGAGGTCACCTCGGCGCATTTGAGCACATCGTAGCCGAACTTCTCGACATTTGCCGTGAACAACATCACATCCGACGCGGCAGCAGCGCGGTCATCCTCAGCGGTAGTCGGGATCTGCCCAGTCCACTGACGCAGCATGACGCTCAGAGAGCCAAGCAGTGGTACCATTACGCCGTCCATATCAGGAGACGGAAGCAACGGCCGCAGCACACGCATCAGCCGCGCCACCTCGCGTAGCATTGCCATCACCCATTCGTTACCCCCCGGCGGCCAGCGACCCTTCTGCATCGAGAGGCGGCCTAGACTGTCGACTTTTCGGTATACAAGGGACCCCATTTTAGAGAAGAACTCGTTGCGATGCGCTAGCGCGTTCTGCAGAACTCGATTCCAGTCATTGTGGATGAACAGCTTCGTGTCTGGTGCTCTATTTTCTGGAGATGCACCTGACGGCGGCGGTGCCGCTAAGGCTCCCCCGAGGAGGCCTAGCGCGTTTGCCACCGCCACCTCCCCGCGTACCGCTAGACCACATAACGAGTCGCACATGGCACTTCCTCGGATAGCCGTTGTCAAGTGCGCACGCAGAGCAGGAATGAAGTCGATAAGAAACGAAACACACTGCGAGGCAACACACAAGTGCTGCGTGGTGATAGTGGGGAGCGTGCCTTTCTCGACTGCCCGGGCACCAAGCACCATAGCAGCTGTCTGGCACTCGTATTCGTCAAGCAGCTCACTCATCCGCGTCACGACGTCGAAAGCGAGAAAGGGAAATACGGCTATATATTCGTGATATCTGTGCAACAGGTCGATCAACACAAGAAGTGAGTTCGGCATGAGGCGGCCCTCAACCTCATCGGCGTCGGTGCTATGAGCCGCCTCTTTAGATGCATGAGTCATGTCACTGTTGCCAGGGCTGAAATCACCGTTGCTACGTCGTACCCGCACGTAAAGCTTAGTGGCCCCGGTGCTCAGAATATCACCGGCGCCTCCTGATACCGGTGCTACACGACCTGGGCCAGACGAAAGGCACTGCGAATGTAAGCCGCCGTCGCTGTCGCCAGAAGAAAGCAGTACTCTCAGCACGCGCAGTCGAAATGCCTGTAGCGCCGTCGCTTCTAGCGTACACATGTCCTCCACCTGCTGTTGTATCGTCTCGTCAACCACGTCTACGGCCACCCATGTCTCCCCCTCCGCGACCAGTGTTACCTTCTCCCGGTTGAGAAGGTGTTGATGGCGAAAGAAGCGCTTGGCGAGTCGCTGAACGCTTGTGCCAATCACCTTTGTTGGGCGGTACAAGGCAAAACCGATCGGCTCACAGTCGTTCAGGGAAAATGATATATGGGGGTTGGTCAAGGTTGATGACACCCGCAAAGAGGTAGATGCACTATACTCCTTGTCACCCTCACGTAGGAGAGAGACCAGTCGGCCAGCCACTTCGTTGGTCACGCGCATCGGGAACTGTACACCAATACGCACAAGTTGCACTACCTCTGTCATCGAAGACAGACCCGACCCTTGGGTATATTCCTCCAACAATGAGGCGATGAGTGTCTCAGCCTCACTACACACACGCCCCAGCAACTCCTTCGTCGCCTTCTCTATCGTGGCACTACAGTTATCGTAGGCGGCAAGCGCGGCGTGAAGCCCAGCAATGAGGCAAAACCCCCACTGCTGCGACACGTTAGTCACGAAGTCCACGAGTGCATCGACGAATTGCTGCAGCAACTGGCGGAAGCCCTTAAAGGGGAGGTGTGTTAAAACACCAAATAACCGCTGCCGGGCTTCTGGTATGGCAACAGCACCTATATTGCTGCTAAGGCTGAGAAGCTCGTTTGCCTTTGCATCATTCAACGTACCCGTGTTCATCGAAAGACTGACGAGTGTCTCTTGAACAGTGACATGAAGGGTTTGGATTACCTTCGAGAGGTAATAGTTGTTCGCCGCGTGGAGCACACCAAGCCGGATAACGCTCTGACAGACGGCCCCCGCGCACTCGTTTGTCTCGCTTTCGCCAAGGCCACTGAGCAGTAGGCGGCAGTACTCTTCCAGCACAGCAGCTTCCATGTCTTCACGTGCCTTCTTTATACGCCCTGGTACCTCTGCAAGACACTTGAGGTTCAACAAGGACCTCCATACGCTGCCCGACTTGGAATCTTTGGCGCAGCGCACCGCCGTCTCCATCTCCTGCAGCGCGGATGTGATGGTGACAACTTCGCCAAAGTCACGCTCGGGCAGCGCAGCCCAATTCTCAACATCCCCTAACCGACGCAGCAACTGTTGCGCTGTCGTGGCGGTGTGGTGGAGCTGCAGTAGGTTCTGCCGTCGCCGATAGAGCGTGCCAATGCGGAGGTACTCAGCAATAAAGTGCTCCCCAGTGTGCATGCCACCCTCACGAGCGACTCGAGCGTCAGCCCAGACGCTGCGAGCATCGCTGCTCAGTGAGTTGAACTTGCGAGAAGTGGCGAAAAAATCCTCAGATCGATGCTTCACATGATGCAACAAACACCGCTCTACATCTGACTCCCACGCACGCAACTCTTTATTTCGCTTTTCCAAATACTCGTAGTCCGCGGCGAATGTGTTTGTGTCCACTACGCTATTCGCTGTTGGACCCGCCTGAACGAGATCATGAGTGCCTGAAGCATCCGATGCGGACGCTGTTGGGGAGATACACCCTGTGGTTCCTCCTGTTGCGGGAGAAGAGGTGGAAGCGGGAGTCGATGAGGAGCCGCCGACTGCCTCCGACAAAGCACGTATCTCAATAGCAGGGTTGTACGCCCCACCAAAAAAAGGTGTTGGCACCCCTGTGGGCCACGGGCCCCCATCCATTGCCGCCACGGTGCCATCTGGTGTCAAGTCGGTACCACCACCCTTCTCCGCATTGCCATTCCGCCACTCCATCGCATTGTTGGCGATCGCCTCACTTCGATTGATCTGGTAGGCCTTGGAAATGAGGCTCACGTAACCACTAAACAATTCACCCGGCGTATACTCAGCAAGCAAAGACGACGACGATCCAGGCCCAGTCGGAGGAGCCGATAAGGCACCGAGCACGTCCTCCAGCTCACCCGAACGACCATTGAAGTCAAGCGCCGCGTAGAGCTTGCCCCTCAGCCACGTGGACCAGTCGACATTCATGGTCGGCTCGCCCGGGTCGTTTAAGATCGAGATGAAACTCTGCCCCACAGAGTGCCGCAAACGGACAAAGTGTTCCTGGGAAACGGGATCGAGGGCGGTGAAGGGAAACGAGTCCTCGAAACAAGACGACCCAACGCCGTTGCGCTGGTTGCGTTGCTGCTCGTTCTCGTCCGCGGCGCAGTCTTGTCGAAGTTGTCTTAGCAGCTGATCTGCCACCTGCAACTTCTCAGAAGACGAGGCAGAGACGTCGTACAACCAGTTGCGCAGTCGCAGTCGAAGCGTCGCCGACGACACACCATTTCGTACGCTCTCCTCTATAACCAGCGAGGGAAGCCCCAGGGCGTGGGCGATACGAGCACGACTAAATCTGTGATGAACAATCAGGTGGGCGCAGATGGCAGAGGCTGCATCGTCACGGCGGTGGTCGAGGGCGTTGTTTGGTTTTCCCTTTTCCCTCGAAAAGGGACGCGTCGATTGTGTTAGGTTGATGCGTCGCTCTGGATAGGACGACATCGCGTACCTCTTCCCTAGATGTACCCTCCCTCCTCTAACGATATGATCAGCTCCGCGTACCGCCCCCTTTTTTGATATTCTTTTTCCTTCAGGTGTGCTCTTGCCCCTGTTGTTGTTGTTGTCTACCCTTGATATGTATGCACGGGGAATCTTTTATAGCAAGCCTGGCAGCCTCTACGGAGATGGTCCTCGTATTCGTCGTTGGTACCCGCTGGGGGTAGAAGAGGGAACCAGAGACTGGAGCAGAGGTTAGAAAAGAGGCAAGAATACGTACGAAGATACTAAAAGCGGAGCAGAGAAATTGTCAGTGGGTGGGATGGGTGTAGGCCCGCCTCGTCGACGTCGCGCTTTTTGCTAGGTTTTCTTCACAAACCGCAAGTGCCGCACCTCTGCTTCCGAAAAGACGACCAAGGCAGCTAAAAAGGCAACAGTACAAGTGGGTCCGAGCATGTCCGAGTGAGAGGAGATTATAAATACATGGCAGAATGGCCACAAGAATATTCGATTGTGCAAATCAGCGGTGTAAAGAGACAGAAGAGTAGTGGAGACAAAACATTTGAGATATCGCGCCTGCCAGACTAATCGCGATGCACTTTGTTTTTTTTTTTAGATAGACAACAAAATCTTTTCTACGCCATCATATTCGTCTCGCTTAATCATCGGAAAGTGTTCACGTTGAAGGAGAGAAGACGGTGGGGACGTGCCACGGAAGCACCGATCGTTTTCTACCCTCTATATGGGAGATGGGAGAAGCGGCTTAACCTTGAAAGAGAGATTTGGCCCAAGGCTGAGAATGCAGGGAAGCGGTAAAGGAACATAAAATGCAAATATCAGCATCACAGGGATCTGATCAATGCAAGGGCAAAAAAAAAACGAATGGTGACATCGGGTAGGGGCGCATACCTAGTCGGGCGAGGCGCTACAAAAACAGAAAGATGATCAATAAATTCCTAGAGAGACGGTAATGATGATGCTTTCCTATATAAACGCACCCACGAGAGTTTCAGCTCGTATTCGCCTGACATGTGCTTCGCCTTCCATTCGACCCTATATATCCAATCAATGAGTATCTATCTGCATGTGTCCTTCTCGTGGTGTCTATGTCCAGGTCTCTTCACCATTCATGGAGCCTTTAAAAAAGAAGAGTGGGAAAAGCTTGAGGAACACCGTGTCCATCGGTATGTACAACTCACTCCGTACACGGTAGGAAATATGTATGTGTAGCACGTGCGCAGAGAATGTATCTCTGCAGGTGAAAGGCTCGCTCTTTCACACTGGAATGTGTCAGGAATCCACAGTTGGCAACATTTCCAAGGACTGCAAGCGGAGGAGGGGGGCCTTACTTTTCGAGCCCTCGGTGGATCTGAGCAATCTAGGTCTTTGCGCCTGGCGAGACTGCAGTGTCAACGCCAACGGCATTCGAAATCTAGGTCTGAAAAAAAGGCGCCATCAGCGAGGGTGGGCAGAACATTGCGTGTCAGAAACGTTGTTACTGTAGAGATCCACATGCAGCAGGCAGGAATGATGACAGCAGTAAATCTGGCGTGGCGGTCAACGAAAGTGAAGCTACGTCCCGAGACACTAGAACTCATAGCTCTCCCGGCAGCGCCCTCGGCCACTGCACACCGCCACGGATTCTGAGCCCCCCCCCCGCTTCGAGCGTTCGAGCGCCGCCACTTCCCACCCCGCATCTTCCTTCTTCAAAATCGATAGAATAAAGAAGGCACTCCCCCCAGGGATGCTTCTCTAGTGTCAGAGTCGAGTCAACGTAAAACCCTCGGGATTAGGTCATCCTTGAAGAAAAGCAACAGTAGCACGGTCACCTCCCTCTGGTAGATCGCCCCTACATGACCTCGCCTAGGAATGTCGTGCTCGTCGCTGGGGAACCTTTGCCAGGCTCCCTGCCAGCAATAGCACCAGAGCTGCTCGGGTTCGAAAGTATTTCGGTGTCCGTCATCACCCCTTCCTCGCGCGTGATGGGAGTCAGATACTCGGCAGTCATGCTCAAAGCGGTCACGCTTTTCTCGTGATGGCGACACTCCGCAGAATTGCAACTGCTGCCCTTGGTCGCAAATTTACCCCTACAAGTCCGATGAACCTGCGAAATACTTGCCTACGCCGCACCATCATCTTGATCTTGGAGGTCCACATCACAAGGCGGGACAGCATCCGTGCTTGATGGCAGCATGTCAGCAAACGATGATGAGGATGGACTCTGACGCACTCCAGTCTCCCCCGTACCCATAATAGTCGCCCCACCACTCGCGATGTTCCCATGTTCATTGCTTTCAGAGGTGGGTGGAAACCCTACGACGCTCACGGCCACATCGGAAGCCTCGGTCGACGACCGGCCAGAGGACACGTGATCCCTCTGCATATCCTCCAAGTGGTGACGCTCCGCCAGCGGTCCCACGAAGTCAAAAGAGGCGTTACCAGAGTACTGCTGGATAAGCTCTGAGCTTGTGCTGCGTTCGATGTTGTGGGTTCGAGAACCCAACAAACTGCGACTCCCCCCCCCTCCACTACCACCCAGATCGTCGTCATGAGCAACGCTAGCTACTGCAAAGGAGCTCGCTGGGCGTGGTGGGTATAAGTCAGAGCTGACAACCGGTGTAAAGGCAGGGGGGGATGGAAGCGGCATTGAGCGTTTCTGGAGAGTCAGAGACCCAGTGCCGCCAGGTGATCGGGCAAGTAAAACAGGGGGTGAACACTCACTTGTGGAAGGCTTCCGGGGAGTCGGCGGGGCCACGACAGCGGCCTCCGTCTTCCCTGCGGATGGCCTCGCAGGGAGCGGAAGGAACGACGCAGCCGCGTCAGAAGTGACGAGAGACTGCACTGGCTGCGTGGCAGCCTCCATCACCACCTGTTCCCCAGGAATAGTGGGACTGTCAGACTGCGTCGCCACACCCTCCTCCATCTCCTGCGCCGGGTTGGCTTCTGACTCGTTCTCTTTGAAACCAGGAAACAGTTGGTGAGCATCATCGCCGATACTCGACAATGTCGAATTTGATGATGAGCGCGAGTGAGAACTGGAGAGGGAACCCAATAAACGACCTTCGCTGTTGGTCTCACGGTTGGTCGTGAGCACCTCTGCGGCGTCGGCGAGACCGGCACTAGAGCTTGGGCGCTGCAAATTTGTCTTGGGTGGATGCACCACAGCTTGCAGGTTAGACGAAAACAAGGAGCCAGACCTAGCGCTACGATTTACGAGAATGGAGGCTGGAGATGTTACAGCCACCAGTGGAGGAGGATAACTGGCGCTGGTGTGGGTGATCATGGCAGCGGCGCTGGTTGCGGGACCAGTAGGCTGCTGCTCCTGGGCGGTTTCCTTGGCATTCGAAATTGAGAATTCGGGCAAGTGCGCAGAATTCGCTGCAGTGGAAACGGAGGCGTGCCCGCTGCTCTGCGCGAAAGGCACTGCCGCCTTGCCAGCAGCATTGTCGCCGTTGTAGTCATCAGCTGAACTCCGGGAGGCTGATATGACGACCATAATACCTTCCGAGACGGCAACCCCGCCGTCGTTCACCAGATTCTGGGCCACCGTGCCATTGCTCACATCCGCACTGCGATGTTGTGACGTAGGGGAAGCACTCGAGCTGCTGGTAGAGCTACCTGAGTTGTCTGACAGCGCAGAGGTGAGTGACGTCGAGTTGTAATCGATGTCGCTTGCTAGCGAGCCGTCGCTGAGGCTGCCGTTGGTCGTCTCAGACATGGAGGACAGCACTGATTCCCCCACGCCTCCACCTAGGGACGTCAATTCATCCTGCGCAGGTGTCGCCGGTGGGGCACCTTTCGTGTTGAAGGTCAGTTTCCCACCTTCAGCAAACCTAGATGTCCGCCGCATTGAGTCCACCCTCGCGTCTGCGACACGTGAACATCCTGGAGAGGTTGGAGTGCCTTTCGGTGCTGAAAGCAATGACTCCTTCTCTGGCGAGGGGCAGTGTTTCTCGACCGAAACCAATGGCCCATCGCCTGGCGTTAACCGGGGCGAAGCCAAAGCAGCACTGCGCTGGTGAGATGAGGACAGGTCAGCAGTCCCGGCAACAATCTCAGGTCGACTGACCGACTCGAGCAGCCTCTCCATCAACTCCATCTGGTGTTGCTCTGCGAACTCGGCCAACTGAGCCTCGTATGCTTCCTTCTGGTCCTCCAGCTTATGCACAAGGGCCGCTAGCTGCCCTCGCATCCTTTGTATCGTCTCCTGCTGCTGAGCCTCACGATCGCGGGACATGGCGTACTCCTCTTCGCACTGCTTGTTATACCTCTCCTCCACAAATCGAGCTGCCTGTTGTCTGGCTGCCTTGATCTCGTCATGTAGAGCTGCCTCAGATTGCTGACTTTTTCGCAGCAACTCAACGAGTCGATCACGCTCCTCTATGATAGCACGCAGCGTGGCGGGGGACGACTGCGTGTCGAACACCTGGCGATACGCCTCTAATTCTCGATCCGAGCGGAGAAGGCGTGCCTGCGTAACAGTCAGCTCCCGCTGTACACTGGCGAGTTCCTGTGGTAGTCGCGCCAGGGCCTTCCACTCCATTTGCAACGCGTTGTGGCGATGTGTCATATCCTCCAGCTTTCGTGTTGCCTCGAGGAGCGCCGCGTCATTCTTCTGATATTGCTGTGTCAACAGTCTAAGACGTTCCCTCAAGTCTCGGATGATCTCGTCCCTCTTCCGAAGAAACGCATCATCGACGGAAAGAGCGAGAGACAGCGGTGCGGTACCGCTCTCCAAGACATGGGTCGACTTTACCCGGTTGGTTATCATGTCCTCTTCGTCTCGCTGAGGAGCTCCCAAGTCACCCTCTGAGCCACTACCTTTAGACGCCCGGGTATTTCTAGCAACCGACAACGCAGCTGCCTCACCTGCCTGCGCCAGATGCTGACCAAGCCTCCCACGCACCGCGTCAAGCTCCTGTCGCAAAACGCGGACTTTGCTACTGCGTGCGTCTCGGCGCAGCTGGTCCACCTCCGCCTGGAGCTGCTCGTTTTGTTTCAATAAAAAGTAAGCGCGCCGAGGCCAATACTCCTTCGGTCGATGCTGCTTAGAAGAGGTGTCCTCAGCTAGAGCCTTGCCATCCTCCGACTCAGTAGACGTGATCACTGCCACCGCGCCGACCGCGGTGGCAGTGGCATCCGCATCAGTAGCCTCACTGTCTCCGTAAAGCATAGTCTCTGAGATACCGTGCATAGAGCGGAGCAGGACGTGAGCATGTTGCAGCTGCCTTTGAAGACTCAACACCTCGCCCTTCTTATCGACCAGCTCGCGCGCCATGGAGTACCATGCATCCTCTGTACGCAGCTGGCCTCGAAGATTCAACTCCGATCCCGAGGCTGTCCTCCGTGCGGGCGACAATGCACAGACGGCGGAGCGCACGCGCGACCGCAGCCGATGCGGTAGTGGAACGTGCGCCGTACGTGACTTTGCGTGCACGGGCATCTGTGAGGACAGAATCGGTCGCTTCTCTGACGCATGTGCTGGCTGTGTGATGTCACCTGCAGTGCCGTACAGTAACCGCAGCTGAGGTGCTGCCCTTCGGAAATCGCGTTTGCATTTGGAACCCACAGCAACAGCAGAGGCGGGCCTGCACACTGCATGTGTGACGTGGGAAAAGGCATCGACATGCGGGTCTCCAGCAACCCGCTGTTTTGATGGGGAAGGTGAATACATGGACCTTGCGTAGGCGCCATGCGGCAAACACGGGTGAGATTCAGTCTCAGGTGCCAATAGTTTGCTGTTTGAGCCAGTGCCAAGATAAATGCGCTTGAACTCCACGGTACTCAAAAAGTGACTTCCGGGAAACAGCTGCACTGCCTCCTCAACCTCGGTGAGGGGAGAACGAGCATATATGTTCTCCCCGCCCGTGTCCGTCGGAGAAGTGGGAAGCTGGGCTGTCATCGAATGGACGTTGACAACTCACCATCGACACGAGAGCGGGAAAGAAAAAGTCGGGAAAGGGCTAGGCTCAGTGAAAGAGCGGCAAAACCAATGTGGAGGCGCCAAGCGGCTCCGTGCGGCGTGTTGCGGTATTGATGCTCTTTAATAATAATAATAAAAACCTTAAAATGACGTGGGAAAAAGAGGCAGCTAGCCCTCGATACGAAGATGATCTGAGATGCCTCTCGAGGATCCAGTAATGACAGGAGAGAAAAACAAACAAACAAAAAAAGAAAAGCAGCTAAAATACACGGATCATCCAGACGGCTACGGCGATGATGAACTAGTGTACGGAGAGTGAGGAAGGAAACGGGCTGAATGGGTGAGGAGGTGAGTGCGAGAGAGAAGTAAGGTGTCGCCATGCAATGTAAGCTCAAAACAAAGTTCAGAAATGTGCACCGGCGCTGCTATAGAGAACAGAACACAGAGGCGCAAGCCAGAGACGTGCGCGTGCTGGGGGGAGAAAGAGAGATATCTGCACGTACTCTGCTTGTCCTGGCGCAAAAGAAGACAGAAAGGTTACCAAGAGAGAAGTGATTGTATCAAAGGTAAACACTCTGACAGAGCCGAGTAATTAACATATGAACAGCAGTGTGAGAAGGTGAGTGAGCGTCTGGTGTAGGTCGAAATCTGGCAAGTGGGAGGGAAAAAAGCAGAGGGCACAGCACCACACGAACATACCAGTTCTGTATAAGAATGTTGATGACCCGAAAGGCTCGCGCACTTCAGCAGGCCCGTCCCAAGGGTGTACGCACAACAAAAGAAACACGTGCATATACAATCACAACAGGGACCGGGTGGGACAACTATGAGCGCGCCGAGAGTGGTACGGAAGAGTCGACGGAAGCACAACCTCTCGTTCGAAATTTGCCCATATCTGCCTCACCCGATCAGCTCATGTTGCCACTCGGGTTTATTCAATTTTTGCTCTATTCCCCGCATTCCAGCGCAGAGAGGGTACAAGAGGCACCTCTCGCTTGATTTGCTTACCCGTTATATGACCACATTATCTCTACAGGTGCAGCAAAATGCACCACAGATTGAGCGAGATACAACACACACACACATACATATGCATATATGTATATTTATTTATTAATATACTTTCCAAAGGATGAGGTTTTTTTTTTTTGAGGAAGCTTACTATAGTAGATATGGTCGGGGGGGAGGGGGGGGGGAGTTGAATAGGGATGCCAAATCAACGGAAGAAAAGAGAGAAGGGGAAGAGGCGACGGAACATCAGGACCCCTATGATATCGAAGCAGGAAAAAATGTAATAGCGGAGTTCAAATTTATTCCTGGCTTGATGTTTTATCTCCAAAAAGCAGTCATCTGCGAATACACGATTCCTCTTCTTCGTGCTCCCCACGCTCGACCAGCACCAGCGCTCCAGCTTCACGTTCGAGTGCGCCTTCGCCGCATCGCGAAGGCAACCACTGAGAAAACATGAGGCAAACCGAATAAAAGATGGTAAAAGGGGCCAGAGCACAGCTGTGGGTGAAGAAGTATAAAATAAATCTCTCTGTGATCTTGTTCTCTCAGAAAAGGGGGGGACACAATCACACGTACCAAGTGAAATACGGTGAGAACCACAGTACACCTGAAATGCTCGAGATCACGAAGAAAAAAAAAACATCAAAGGGGAATAAAAAAGCCCACGTGGGACATAAACTCCCGCACCATTACTATCACCACTATCCCATCACAGATGC
>CM007320.1:3456524-3472888 GCA_000333855.2 Endotrypanum monterogeii
CACCATTACTATCACCACTATCCCATCACAGATGCTGGGGAAAGCGAGAAAGGGGGGGGAGGGGGGAGGGGGGGGGGGGCTACAAAAAAAAAAAAAAAGTGGCGCGCATTACATCAGGTAATGCAAGACATATGGTACGTTAATCACCCATCAGCTCTTTACCTGTTTCACAGCCCAACTGATGCCCTCATCTAGTCCCTCGCTTGTTTTAGCTGAGCAGCCTTGAATGTGCCAACGGCGGTCGCGCAAGTCAGTCAGATTAAGTGCCACAGTAACCTCTTCTACAGAAAGTGCACCAAGAAAATCCTGCTTGTTGGCAAAAATAAGTATAGGTACCCCCGCAACTTTCTCCTCCTCGAGAATGTGCTGGAGTTCAAGGCGCGCCTCAAGGATGCGATGGTGATCGGCGGCATCTACAACGTAGATAATAACATCAACCTCCTTGAAATATTGCCGCCAATAAAAGCGGGCCGCGCGCTGACCCCCCATATCCCATACGTTGAGCTTTATCCCACCAGTGATGAGCTTCTTTATTTGAAATCCCTGCGTGGACACCACCTGGGAAATATCCTCGTCACATAGCTGGCGCAGAATGCTCGTTTTGCCTGCGTTGTCAAGGCCTAATATTAGAATGCCGGCAGGACTGCTGCTGGGGCGAATGCGCATCAATACGTCTAAGATGCCCATTGCAACTGTCTCCTTGTCCTCTTTTACATTGATCCTTTGCGGTGTGTGTGTGTGTGTGTGTGTGTGTGTGTGCGCTAAGGGACAGTGGCCTTAGTCCCCCCCTCCCCCCCCACTCCTGCCTCTCTTCCCCTGAGAGGGATAATGACTAGTGTTTTTTTTTTTTTTGAGGGGAAGGGATGAGGATAAGCGATGGCGGAAGTGTCTGTTAGTGAAGCGACAGTCCTTGCTCACGGACAGCGTAAAAAAAAAAAAGGAAAGGAAACGTTGCAAATGAGAGAATTGAGAGCGAGGGACATTCCTGGCCATGCCGCCACTGTGCCGGCTTCGCTACATGGGCTTGTTCAATCACCTGGGAGGGGCACCACTACAAAACAAAAAAAAAGTAGCATCAGGGAAAAGATGAACAGTCGCATAGCGAACAGAATTGATGATGACTCGCTCACCTCCACAGCGAAGCAGCAGAAAACGGAACCACGTCAGTAAGCTCAGGAGTTGCCGCGAGATAATCTCATCTGCTGACGGGAAAGGGAAAAGAGAGGCGATGCCCACGTCGGGATGTGACAACCTCCCTTACCCCACTGTCAGAAAAAAAAATCCCGAAAACATCCACATCAATCTTTTGTAGAAGCAGAGGTATGTCGCCAAACACACACACACACACACACACACAAGAAAACACCATCCGAGGGCCTCTTTCTTCCCAAGGAGGGAATAAGCGCTGCCACAACCATGCATGTGTGCAGGTGAGTGTGCCGTTCTCTTGATATGAGCCTTTGTGCAATCTCACCAACCTCTCGTTTTCTCGTGCGCGCATCCGCTCACGTATTCACTGGGTTTTCTTCCCCTCTCTGCGCACGGTTCCTAACCGACCTCCGCGCACAGGATGAAGAGGGGAAAAAGAGGGAAAAGTGTGAAGCTGTTGAGAAAAAAATGATTAGACGCGCAAAAAGAGGAAAAAATCGACCCAGTAAGTACTCTTGCTTGTGCTCTCAACGCGGCTGGCTCACCCCTCTTCCTTGCTGCTTCGTGATCGTCTCGCGGAAACCTCTGTCACAGCCGTCGCATTTCTACACAAGATGCAAGGCAAAACTGTCATTATTCACCTCCTCCCGTGCCTCCGGTAGCGGAGGTATTGCACTCCCTTTAGCTGAACCAGAGTGCTTCTTTCGGCGGTGATGCTGCCGACGACCGTCGTGGTTGCTGAGAGCAGTGTGGCGATGCTTGTCCTTTCCCCTTTGCGACGTTGCTATCCGCTTTACCGGGTCAATGCTCGCGTCGTAGCGCGCCACCTCAATGTCAGGTGCAGTCTCTGCAGTTGCAGAAGGCACATCTGCCGTGAGAGCTGCTGTCATTTGCGCAAGAATGGTGGCCACATCGGCGTCGAGCTCAGAGGCAGCTGCCTCCGTAGGAGGAGGTGCAGTCATTTTGACTCTCTGGACCACGCGCTGCGTTTCTAGGACTCGGGCAGTTCTTGAACCAGCGCCACTCAACCTCCCAACAGTGGAATATGGCGTTGGAGGACTACACTCGGAAGCTACGCTACATACCAAATCATCATCATCATCTCCGCCAAAGAAGCTGTCTACAGGAACACTTGTGTCCTGAACCATGTCGCTAACCCAAGTTCCTACCAGCTCCCCTGGTGGGTGTCGCACCGGTTGTGGTGTGACCAACATCGGAGTTGACCGCTCCTCGGAAAGCGGTGGAGGCGCTACACCCAAGTCGCATCCACTCGCAGCAGGAGCACCGGAAGGGTTCTTCCCGTGGCATTCAGGTGTCGAATGCACGGCTGACTGTGAGGCGTTTGGAATACTGAGCAAAGGTGCTCCAGCACGACGCTTTTCAGAGCCCGGGAAGGTTCTGTTGGCTGCACCAGAGGCGTGGGACGACTTGGACGACCGGGCTGATGAGTCAAGAGATGCAGCAGAGTCGCTGCTGCCGAAGAAAAGCCTCATGGCGTCTGCGTCGCCCGTGGAGCGTCTGGGTAACCTCTGGCTTGGCTGTGTACCTTTCCCATTCCCGTTCGGAAAAGATGCCTCATGGTCAATAGAGCGCGTCGGAGCGCTTAAGTGGTGCTGCAATCGCAAGCCTCCAGATTCGCTCTGCGACACAGATACTACCCCCGGCTTTGTCCGCACTGCGGTGCCGCTTGACGCCGGGCCAGTATCTCTCACTGAGCTGTGAGCCGTGGTCATCAAACTAGATGTTTCAAAACGGTTACATGGCGGGGGCGTTGATGTTTTAACGCTGTGTAGTCTATTGCAATTGACTCGTGAGGCTGTGAACCCCTTGGCACCTGAGATGGATGGGCAACGGCGCCGCCGACAAGTTCCTCGCCGGGTGGTGTTGCGGGTGCTGCATCATCACTCGCAATAGACAGAGCCTGCTGACGCGCTAAGAGCCCTAGAAGTTCCTGCACGCGTGCCTCCTCTGCAGTGATGCGCACGAGTGTGCTAGCAACGTGAAGCGCTCGCACCACACCCATGATTCCCGTACCCATCTGAGCACTCAAAACTGCAGTCATAGGACGCACCGAGAACTCAGGTGGCGCCTGGCGTCCCTCTAACAGGCGAAGCATTGTTGTGGTCGTGGCTCGACGCACCCTGTTACACCAAGACTGCACCTCATCCAAAGTGACAGCAGCGTTTTCTTTTTTGAGTGATATCACGTCGGAAAAGTTTAAGGCGTACAAGATGCAGCTCGTGGGTGGCACCTGCAGTGTTTCTCGCTTCGCGTACTCCCATGAGATACGCTGACAAGGATCGATCATAAAAATGACGAGATGGCACCCCGCGTACGTATCGAGAGACTGTGCATCAGCGGCCATACGCAGTGCCTCGTGTAGCTGTGCAGTCGGGATGCGCACTCCCATTTTAGAGTCAGTGTTTGCCGAGGAAGTCAAGGTAGATCGATGGCGACCCTCTTCGACGACTTCCCATATATCTACCTTCGTGCCCTCGTGCGGGAGACAATGCTCCCCCTGGAGTCGCATCGTTGAAGCGGCAAGCTCAGTAGAGGGGATGTACCGCGTGGGCAATGGATGACCAGTAAGAAGTGCCAACAAGGTGCTCTTACCTGTGGCCTGAGTACCGCGCAGCACAACCTTCATATTGTAGCGTATCCCTTTCTTCATCTCCTCCCGCACCTGAGCTGAGAGAGGCCAAATACCGCTGCCCATCCTCTGGGCTGACGGATCACTGCCACCTCTCGAAGTGCCGGTAAATGAAGCACTGGAAGAGCCCCAGAGGGACTGTACGTAGCCCAGAAATGACATGCTTTGCAAAAGGTTGCACACAACCGCGGCAGTAGGACCTATTAGGAAAGGCGGGGAGTGGCAACAGAAAGGGGGCGGCGGTCCACCTATCCTCGAGGAGAGGAATCGGGGGAAGGGACACGGGGGCACGGAAACCAAAAAAATAAATATACAGAGAGTAGCCAATTAACTAAATCCAAAAAGGAAAGAAGAGTGGCAGCAGGAAAACAAACGCAAGATAGAGAAAAAAAAAATGCTGGGTGATTCAGGAACTGTGAGTAAGCGGATGTGCATATATATATATATATATATATGGGCACGTACACGCGTGTTTTTTTTTTTGGTGTGTGTGTGTGTGTGTTGGCGATGGTGCTGTGTGGTCGACGAATGGTGCGTATTTATCAGCCTCCGTCTCTCTCCCGAGACAAACACGATCGCAGTCAGATATATATATATATATACTTTCTCGGCGAACCAATTCAGTCAGCAACGATAAGGTGGGGAGGTGCAAGACTGAAAGCGGGCCAGAAAGGAGGATGGATGTCCTTTTGTGTTCGGTCAGGGTCATTACCATAGAAAGGGCGCGGGGAAGGGAGGGGTGAAAGGAGGGAGAGGAGGGCGCCGAAAAGTGGCCCGAGAAAAAAAAAACGAGTGAGCAAGTCGTCAAAGTAGCTGAACATTGCTTTGTCCAACACGTTGTCAGATACGTCGAGCTAGAGTTGCCACAAAGACACGCCGCGGTGTAGATGATGCGATGCAACACGAAAGCAACACAGAGAGCAGAAGCATTGAGTTAAGAAACAGCGACGACGCTGTAACATACGCTTCGAAAGAAAAAAGGATGTGGGACCGTGCGAACGATTGATCAATTGTAAGGAAAACTGTGCTCTCCGCATTGTGTGTGTGTGTGTGGTGGTGGTGCGTGGGTGGGGGGGGAGGGGGGGGGGGACTGCCCAGGAAGCGGAGGGGGAGAGCATTTGGCACTACTCCGAGTACATGCATCTCTCCCCGAGGTCGCCGCAAGGCACATACTCGACACCAGCCATAGCAGCACAAAGTTCTTGCTAGCAACAGCAACGCCACCTCTCCGGCACCATGTGTAAGCCCCAGTGCTTCTGCACCCACATAGCAACTCTTATGAGAAATATTAAGACATACGAAGTCTGCGTACGCTGCTTTATTTGACTTTAGTGCGCATGTCTGTCTGTCTGTGTGTGTGTGTGTGTGTCCCTTCTCATGTTCGCTTTTCTACCCTGCCATGAATGTATGAATAGGTGCTTATGGCGCTGCTGATACGCACACACGCACAACGTAGTGCACAAAATACATGAGAACATGCATTCCTTCAACGCAAAGTTGGAGGGAGGGAGGGAGGGAACGGAGGAGGGAAAAGAGTACGGCGTGCGCCTATTGCAACGAAGTACGTCAAAGGGGAGAGGAAAAGAAGACAAACAAAACAACACATGATAAATGCCCCCGGCAAACTGAAAACCACAGAAAAATCGCGCGCGCGCGCCGCCGAGTGAAATCAACAGCGAAAAATAGAAAAACAAAAACACAACAAAACAAAACAAACGCAACGAGAAGAACGTTAAGAGAGCGAGAGGTGCTGAGTGGGAAATTCTCGAGGGTTTCCGTAGGGGTATACTTATAGATCGATGGATATATTCAGTCTTACCTATCAGAATGATATATATAGCGCAAATGATCCGAAAGGAATTGAACGAACATGTAGGAAATAGAAAGCACTACAAGTCATCGAGACTCATAGGCGAAGGTGTGTCGAGAATGCCGCTGACAGAGAGAGAGAGAGAGAGAGAGAGAGAGCAGGAAACAAAAGAGAAATCTGAGAAAACCCAACATCCTCTCGCCACGAGTGTCACATAAAGCACAAGCGCACAACAACAAGGAGAAAAGGGCAAACATACACAATAAAGGAAAAAGAGTAGGGGAGTGGAAAAGTGATACAAAGCCCAGGTGCTCCACTTTTGGGGGGGAAGAAAGCGATACGGATTTAAAAGACGGGCACACACAAACAGCAGAAGGAAAAAAAAAAACATGGCGTCGCCTCCTTCCGCAGTCAAGAGGTTAAGCGAGTGTGTGATGTGAGGAAGGGAAAAAACAACTCACAAAATGACTGCGAGGGGAACCAAGCGAAGGAGGAAACCCCGAGGCGGTGAGGGACACGAATCCCAACGGCTGCTGGTAGCAGGCCTCCGTCAAATGAATCCTCTTGAAACCGACGATCCCCCCCGCCCCGCCCCGCCCGCCTTCCGCGTATTCTCCCATGTCTAGCACGGTCGCGAGATACGCGCAGACGAGAGCAACGCACCTGCCCCCGGACCCCTGCCATCACCTTTCTCGAACATACCCCCACCCTATTCTGCCTTTGAGTTGAGTTGTTAACCTAATGAGCTGCCCCACCCCACGGGTGGTCCTCCTTTGAGACTACGTATTGCGTTGAGAGATCCAAACCATGTAGGGGTAGGCCTAAGGCAATCACCCGAATGGCCCCGCACACCGAGCGTCTCTCTGCTAGAGCGCGAAAGCAGTGGTGCCTGACACGTGGCCGGGGGTAGGGAGAGGCTAGGCGCGTGCACCGTGAACCCCAAAAGTAAGTTAACCTGATACCCTACAGGCGAGCTCACAGGCCCCACACCCCGCATTTTGCGCCATGTTATCTACCGAATCTCTGCAAATCACTTCACTTCGCAATATGGTATGGATACCGTCCCAAGAAGATCCTGGAGAAGACCGTAGTATAAGTTGAGGTACTCGCCTCCTGCCTCCAGCATCTGCCTCCCATTAGCTCACCTGCTTTGAGTGGGTGTGTGTGTGTGAGGGGAGGGGGGGAGGGGGGGAAGAGGGGCACGAGATGCGGCATGCCCCTCTCACACGCGTGACTCAGGGCAGATGAGCGAGCATCTCCCCCCCCCCCCACATTTCCTCGTTTGTTGTGGTGCTCCACACCTCGTCACCTAGCCTCTGGACTTTCTTTTCGGAGGCGAAACACCATGCCCATCAGGCATTGCACCGCGTGTTCCAATCGCCCGGATTCGTGCGACTTGCTCTCGTCAGCAGGACGACGCTTTTGTTTGGGAGATCCAGGGTATTGCTTCTCTTTCTGCCGATCCCATGGCGGTTAAAGCGTCGTCTGAATAGATTGCTCGCGTGTTTGTCTCAAAAGGAACCGTGGCTCGTCGCCCCCCCCCAATACGCCGTTGGAGACATTACGGCACAGCCGACGTGGGCGGGGTGGGGAAAGGGAGAAGAAGGGGAGGGGGCGATACGTCCTGTAAGCAAAAAAATATGAGGATCACAATTCCAGTCACACACACAAAAAAAAGACGAGAACGGAATTCGAGGGGGGGGGGGCGGAGACAAACACAGGTAGCGGTGGCAAATCGTAGTGAAATCAATAGCAGTGCCCCTCCAAGTCAGCGAGAGTGAGAGTTACGTAGGCAGAAGGGGATAATGCAAAAAAAAAAAAAAAAAGGTTTTCTACCGCATGAGAAACTTAACAACAGCGGCAGACATGTATGCACGGAAAGATACAAGGAGGGGACGAGAGATCATAACACGCATCGACTTGAGTGCACATACTTTTTTTTTTTAGAATGATGATGACTGTGATTGTATTACCATCCTCCAGAGCAGTGAGGAAAACAAGAAAGCGAGGAAAGACTTGGGACAGAAAGCAAGCACTAAAAATGTGACAGTCAACTTAGTGCAGGAAGCACTTGAAGCGCTTTTTTTTATGGTGCGTGTGCGACTCCGCTTCTGTCAGTGTCACCTTCTTTGTGGAGCCTAGGCACCTTTCTTTCTCTCTTCTGCATCCGCCTCTATACGTTCCAGCGACATCGGTAGTCTCGTCGGCATACCGACTGCCACTGGGAAACGAATTATTCACAGCAGGAGACGTGGAGGAGGAAACAACCCCCGTGTGAGGCACCTCCGCAGCACATGCACCGGCACCGTTCAAGCCCTCGCCCAGGAACATCGGCGATCCCGATGCAGCAGACACTCCTGCTGTAGGCTCCTCTATTTGATCTAAGTGTCTTGATCTCTGGCTGTCGTCTCGCCCTTCGTATCCGTCGAGCGGCAGCTCGCCTTCTACGCACTGCTGAGCTGCGAACTCAAATAGCTGCGTTACATTAAAGTCGTCCTTGGACGAAACGCGGAACAGCGGCAATTCCAGCTGGGAGGCCAGTCGCTCGGCTTCTGCATTCGTGATGACAGCTTCGTGGGAGAGATCGAACTTCGTTTGGCACAAAACCATCGTTATTGGGCCGCATACGGACTCTACCCGCTGCTTCCATCCAGCAACGTTCATAAAACTATCACGATCCACAGCGCTGAATGTCAGGATAGCCGCGCCAGCGCCGCGGTAGTACGCCTGTGTCAGTGCATTAAAGACTTCCTGCCCGGCAGTATCCCAGAGCATGAGCTTCACTGTAGTATTTGAGGATCGGATAAAGACATCTTTCTCCAAAAACTCAGCCCCGATCGTCTTGCGGTACTGTTCGATAAAATCACCCTTCACAAAGCGGCGCAGCATACATGTCTTTCCAACATTTCCGTCGCCCACGACGATGACCTTGATGCTCTCCTCACCGTAGTCGAGCATCGCTTTACGTCGCCGCAGCGGTGACGCTCCAGAAGAAAGTCAACAAATCTCCAAAACGACACCGAAAAATTTAGAGTGATGGCAGCACTGCGCAGAATTTTATGTTGGTGGTCTAGCTTGGACGATCCCCCCACCCGCACACAAAGAGAGACAGTGTGACAGACAGACAGACAGAGAAAGAGAGAGCACACACACACAGCAACCACGCCTGCCTGGTAATTGCATAAGGTAGAAAAACACCGCCGCCTCCCCGCTGAGACACGATTTTGTGCAACCTTTTTTTTTGATTTTTTTTCGTACCAGGGCACCACGCGGTGGCACGTAAGACGGGAAGCGAGGGACTAAGGAAGAAGACACGCGTGCCAATCTGGAGTTGAGACCAGTGTGTACACGAAACAAAAAAAAATGAGGGAGATGTGCAAAAGGGTGATGTGGGTGTCCAAACAAACGTCTACAAGCGATAGATTCCCTGGAATCCTCGCTTCCGAAATAGAATGTGCTACGGCGTCTATAAGTGTGGTTGATGTGTGCGTATGGGCAACGAAGAGGGGAGGGAGAAAGACAGTCCTACGTGAAACAATTTTCAAACTCACCTAAGCCGGTGAACTTGTGAATTGAATACAGCGCACCCGGAAACGAATAAAAAATGATAGCGGATAGGCCTCCCCCACCCCCTCCTCCTTCCTTCCCTCCCTCCCTCCCTCCCGTCCCTTCACTGACAAAAAAAAGAAAAAGATCAGTGGTGAAAATACCGTCTACAACTAAAGTGAACAAGCGCGTCGGGGTCAAATATGGGGCAAAGCGCGCCAATAAAAGTAAGATAGATTTAAAAAGAAAAAAAAAACAAGCCTCGGACTTTTTCGTTTTTTTTTTCCGATGCACAACGGTGCTCAGTGAGGACGCCACCCCCAGAAAGTGTTACTCGGATAGCACCCACAATAATTAGCGATGCAGCGTTGAGTCTTTGAGAGAGGAGAGTAGCACAGGTTAGAGGTGCACCGATCTATGTGTTGCGATCAAACGAAAGGCACTAAGTAATTCCTCCTGCGCAAACGTCCGGTTTATGGTATGTGAATGTGTGTGTGTGTGTGTGATTTGGGGAATGCTGTTGACCATCAGCACAGGAGACCAGTTGAGGTAATAAGGAAGAGGATAGGAGAGTGTGCAAGGAGCGTTGCGTAGCACGCTACAGAGTCATCCACCTCAAGAAAAACAGGGGGGATCATCATAGTGCGCCATCAGGTACGTGGCTGTAGCGTGAAAAATGGAACAAGATGAACGGGAACCTTCTCAAGGATGTGACAGCAGGCATAGGTGTGGTGGTTTACTACATGCACACACACGTACACACACAGGAGCTTCCGTGTGCACAGACGAGGGAGCGCGATGAAAAAAAAAAAAGAGGTGTTTCACCTACGCTTCATCGCAGCATGGGGATGAGGTTACGAATATGTGATCGCTAGAAACCGCCGTGTATTTTTTTTTGTCAGTGCTTCCTTTTTTTTTCCATGAGCATCTTTCCATTGCGTGAACACCGAGAAGATAGAAAAAAACACAAAAACAGAAGATTATATAAACAATATTGTGTGTATGTGTGCAGTGTGTGTGTGTGTGTGTGTGTATCGAGGGAAAGGGAAAAAAGGCGGGGGCAATTTCGCTTCCCTTTTTTATTATTTCGGGAATGAGACGTGTAAATCTGTTGACAAATGCGCACTCCTCCTCCCCTCCCCCTCAGGAAAGGGAAGCAAGCAATTTTTAACAGTTAAAAAGAAGAGGCGCAGATTCTAGCGAGAAGGCGGAGATCGCACTCCACCACCAACGAATCACACGTATACAAATAATAATACGATGAAAGGATATCGCATGACGCGTTTCGCCAGTCAACACCCCGAGAAATCTGTAAAGCGCGAGGATGACGATTGCATCATGGAAGCGCAGAGACGGACAGCTTCACCTGATGAACTCGCAGCAGAAGCTACTGCTCTGCAGACTGACCCGCCGCCCTCCTCGACCACCACCATCACTACCACACTACTGACAGAATGAACCGACGCGTCGTCAAGCTAAAAAGTGCACTTCTCTATCAATCGCTTGGTGTCTTCGGTCAGCGATTCGGGAAAGTCAACCTCAATCCTCACGAATAAGTCGCCGTTGCGGTTTGTCTTTCGATCAGGCATGCCATAGCCCGACACACGCATTCTCCGACCAGTTTTGCTGACGCCAGTGAGAGGCAACGAAATAGGACGACCATCGATGGCCTTCACAGACACAGTGCTGCCCAAAAGCGCCTGCTTAAGGTTGATGTGCAAGGTTGTGTGGAGATCCCCACCTTGGCGCTCGAACCTTGGGTGCGGCCGCTCGTCCAGGATAAAGACCATGTCTGCAAGGGTGTTTGGCGGATACCCCTCCACCCGCCCGCCCTCGCGTTCAAAGCGGATCTTCGTGCCCTTCTTGTACCCGGGAAGCACCTCAACTTCGAACGTCTTCTTCTCTGGTCCGGAGGGCATGTTGCGAGAGACACAGAACTTCTTTTTGCAGCCGGTGTATATCTCCTCCAGCGTGCACGCAAACGTGTACTCCACCGGCGGCACGTCATGTGCTGGAGATGCCTGTGGGGTGCCAAAACCCGTTGCGAATCCTTCCGGCCCGCCAAAGCCGCGAAAAATACGATGGAGACCGGGACCACCGCCGCCAAAGGGGTCTCCGCCAGCAAACGGGTCCGAGGAGCCAAAGAATTGATTAAAGATCTTGAAGGCGTCGGTGTTTGAAAAATGATACGTGGTGCCATGAGCGCCACCAGCCTGCGGGCCTGCCCCACCCATACCGGCACCGCTGTCATCGGGAATCCCACCCTTCAAACCCTCCTCGCCGTAAACATCGTAGATCTTTTTTTTCTTTTCGTCGCTAAGCACGTCATACGCCTCGCTCACCTCCTTGAATTTACGCTCAGCAAATTCACGATTATCGGTATTTTTGTCTGGGTGATACTTCAGAGCCAGTTGATGATATGCTTTTTTGATCTCATTTGGCTTGGCGCTTCGGCTCACGCCTAGCACCTTGTAGTAGTCTACGCCCATCTTCTATTGCCGTCCTTGCACCAATCCTTGTAGTGGAGGGGGTGGAGGTACAGCGAGAGCGCACCTACTCTTTTTTTCCTTTTTTTAATTCGCCTGCAAGGTACCAAGCCCCAAGTACACGCAAAATAAAAATCGAAACGAGAAGATGGTGTACCTGATCGAGCCTATTGCTTTATTCCTGTGAGCTTCTTGTATGACTGCAGCAGTCGGCTGCGCTGGCGCGTCAGGGTGGGTGATGTACACACTCGAATGTCCTCGCTACCAACTGAGCAGGTAAACTCTGGAGCAAGTACAAAATCTCGAGATCGACCGGCTGTTGGCACAGCAACCCAAACTTTTTTTTTTCTTTCCTGTTTAAGTCTGATGGTAGCACAGCGTTCGTCGCCTGAAAAAAAAAGTATTTTCGAGGGTGACTTAAAGTACGTACGGACCCTCTTTGGAAATCAGTTCGTAGCAGGAATCCGTGTTAACCAAAACGTGTTCGCACTTATGACGCACGGTGCGACACAACCAGGAGTCGATACTGATCGAAAAGAGCAGCTGAGTGAAGCGAGAACGTGCCAGTCAGGAACAAAGAAACCTCCTTCTTGGAGCAAAGCGTGTGTGCAATAATAAAGCAACAGATGTAAAGAAGCACAATCAACGGATGCGGTTACCTAGAAGCAAGGCAACGCTACCGTGAGTTTGAAAAAAAAAAAAGAAATATATATGTAGTGGTAATATATAATATGATACGCGCTGCTGCGAAAAAAAAAAAAAAAGACGGAAAGGCGAGTGGAATAATGTGAAGCTTCTCGAGAATTGCGCAACTGTGCGCCTCTGTGGGAATGGGAAAGAAGCAAGAGAAAAAAAAAAGACAGAGGCACAAATCAGTAATGATCAAAAAAACAGGAGAAGGGAGAGGGGGAAGAAAAAAAAAGAGAAGAGCGCGCGAGAACAAAGATAATCAAAAATGTAAAATAAAAATAAGAACCAGGAAAAAAGGAATTGAGATGAAATATGCGACGGTATGCTGCACGTAAGTCTGCGTCAGAACAGGAGTGAGGGACCTTCAGCAGCTGTAGTGGCAACGCGAATCGTAAAACTCACAAGCTAAAGCTCCTGTTGCTACTGCAGTATCGATGGGACTCGTGTGACTATATTTTGTATTTTATCTTTTGTGAGTGTGCCTTTGTCTCACAACACCACTATTTCGTTTTTATATATGTTGTTGATCGGATGATACACCCTTGAGAGAACTCGAGTAACGTTGGTATGATTGGGCGTGTTCACTTCTTTTTGTGTAGTATTTTCGTTGCAAGTGCAACAAGGCACTCAAAGCAACAGAGGTGGGACAATAAAAAAGAATATTCAATGAACAGGCAAACAGTTGACACAAATCATTCAAACGGTTCGAGATGTAAACGGGGAATGCGCGTACAGCGCCCAAGACGGCAGATATCGCTCATATGTGCGGGATCACGATGAGAAACGAATGAAAGCGGAAAAAAAAAGGATCGGTGATAGGCGGGTGCATGAGCCGGGGGTAAGGATATAATGAGAAAACATTCGCTTCGAAACCCATCTAGAGGGAAATTATGTGACAGCATCACGAGAGAGACGTCGACAGAGAGACAAACACGCAGATAGCTCGGTGAGCGCTCACGCTGAGCTGCCGGCGCGGGACTGTCGCGAAACTGCGAGCAGGAAAACCCCAGTCAGCGCCCTTGGTTAACTCTAGTAGTGCCCTCTCTTTCTCCATCCTGTTGAGTGGTATGCTCCGGCGCTTCAGAGCTCACGGAAAAGGGAGCATTGTCGAGTGCAACCCGTTGCAGGACGCGTACTACCAACATCAGACGCCCCGAGAAATATGTATTGATCCATTCGTTCTGATTGAAAGCCGCTGTGCTGCAGCTTACACTCGAGGCACATACAAAAAAAAAAAATGGGCAAAGATGCATTCCGATACATCAGCTCATTTGTCAGATGACCACCCTCCTGTCCCGAACGCTCCGGGGAGCATCGAACACAAAGTATGCACATCTGCAAGGCGTCAAGATGGAACGAGCTGCACCTGTTTGCCTATTCCGCGTCCGATTTGCGTCCTATTTTCCCCTCGGACCAATGCAGAAACGGTGGAGAGAGGCGTAGAAGAAGCACAAGAAAAACAAGGAGTGACAAATACGTCGATACAATATACAGTCATGTATTTATATATATATGTTTTTTTTTATTATTATTATTTTATTATTTATTTATTTATGCAAAAACATGAGATGAGCAGGTGGGAACGAGAGGGGGGGAAAGAGAAGAAAATGTTGATATGCGAGATGAAAAGGCATGAACAAAAAATAAATAGATAAATAAATAAATAACAGTATATATAAATAACAGCCAAAGTGCCCAGCGCTTACACATGAGGTAAGGGGATGAAGGCACCGCGCAGGGGTAAAAAGAAGAGGTGGTCAACAAGGAGGACAAACCCCTCGACTCGCTCTTCTCAGGACGAGAGGTACCTCGATCACCTACTAGGTGTAACGGGTGTGAAAAGAACTAGCTCAATAATACATTCACCTGCGCCGGCACGTCCCTCGTGACGATCTCACCTTCGCAAGGACGCATTCTCATATCACTTCTCATCAATGCACCTACGTATCTCTACATTCCGTGACTTCACTTCCCCCTACCCTCCGCTCCGTCACTGATGTCACTCACGGCCGCCTTTGGAAGGCCAAACGAAGCACATGTCACACTCGTAAAAACTTATCAGGAGCGTGTAGGAGGATTTGAGGAAGTACGCGCTTTTTTTTTTGTCTGGCCATCTCGTGAGCGAGCCGAGCTGACGAGAAAACAGAATCTCTGCACCACCGTGAGGATGACAATGTGAGAGAAATAAAAAGAGGAGGGAAGAGAACATTACAGCGGGAAAAGAAAGCGAAATAATTTGCGAAGGGTTACTGTATGCTTTTTTTTCTACGCAATTCGCGCCCCTTTTTCGTCTCCACAGTAAGCAACTCACAAAGACGAGGAGAGAGGAAGAAAGGGAAATACAAAAATAAAATGTGAAGAATAATATATGATAGAAAGCCGCTTCTCAACAAAGTATTCGCATGAAACACAGAGAAAAAGAGAAAAAAAAAGCATGAAGCGAACGAGAAGGCGGGTGCGCATTGACCTCACACAATGAATACACCCTGCGAGGTGTTGCAACTTACTGAGGGCTGGAAGAAGAGAATAACCTAAGGGGGAAAAGCAAGAGATGTTCACCGGCAAAAGATGCGCCCATTCCTTTTTTCACATGCATTGTTCGCATCCATAAGCAGCACGATTCAGGAAAGAAGAATCACAGACACACGCTTGCAGGATGCCTTTCGGAAGGAAGAGGATGCACCTACCGCGTAGGTTGCCAGCATGACGCCTCACAGGCCTCTTGTCAACTGTACAAAAAAAAAATCCCCTGGACACGTGAAAGCACAAACGTACACTCGCGCGCACGTGATAACGCAAAGACATCCATATTTCTCAACCTATAAGAAGGATGGCACCTCGCATGGCATGTGCAAGTACGAGTTACTTTTATTATTATTATTATTAGGAAGAGAGTGAGTCAACTGAGATGAGCCCATCGGTAAATAGATAAATAAATAGTCTTCGCAAACACAGTAAAAAAAAAAAGATTAACGGATGCACGGCGTCATGGAGAAGAGTGGAGATGAACAAAAAGAAGAAGAAACTTTCGGACTTACACTATTCAGAGAAGAGCACCATAAAACGACATATATATCACAAGGCAGGAAGGGGTGTGCACGATCCATATCTCCTCGCCCGCACCCGTTCCTGCTCCTCCTCCTCCAACTACCCTCTTCTTCTCCCGAACAAGCTGCCCTGCCGTCCTTCACCACATCCAAAGCCAGCACCTCAACAGTTACCTAAATGCCCACAACTCTGAGATAGACGGTATCGACACACAGAAGCGACGCTCTGATGGAAAAGGGAAGAGTTCTCAGGGGAGAACAAACCCAGATAAGCCACCAACGAGCCACAACTACTCCAGAAAAAAAACACACACATCAACTGACACTCGCCAGCGCTTGTAGGTTCTCTCGCACCGCAAAAGGCGAACCCGCGTGTCACTCTACCACCTCCTGACTTTCCACAAAAATAATATCATTTATTTTTCCTTTCTGACCTTTTAGTTTGAAAAACAGCGCTAAAACAAAAAAACAAATGTTTCATTCCTCCACAAACTCCACAGTACCCACATGATCTTCTCCTTCCCATCGCGCTCCTCGTTCCACGGGTGCAGGAAGAAGATCTGGATAATGAAACAGATGATGCCCAGGTCACCAAAGAAGATGAAGGCAACGGCCTGGCCCTTGTCTTGGTTGCCAGACCGACCCCCAGAGATCCGCTCCGTAGCGATCGGGTAGCACACATTGATGATGAGGTTGAAGATGAACTGCATCACCTGCGTGAAGGACGCACCGCGTGGGCGGAACGACGCCGGGAACATGTCCTGTGTCAGCACGTAGTAGCACGGACCCACGCACACCTCAAAGCCAAGAATAAACAGCAGAATGCCAGTGATGGCCACACCATTCTTTGCCTCCACCTTACTGCTCACACCAGGGTACACAGGGATTCCACACATGAACAGGCAGATGCGCGGCGTGAAGATCGAGCCGAAGACGAACAGCTGGCACATCGTGAACACGTGCGAGAGTGGGATCGACGCAAGCGT
>CM007320.1:3476774-3499118 GCA_000333855.2 Endotrypanum monterogeii
ATCAAGCGCTCGAAGGCGCATACGCACCAAAATACATCTACACACGCCTGCCTACACCGGACGCGGCAACGACAAGATAACAACATCGCCACAGCGCTTGCTTACACGACAGCGCCAAGATGCTACAGTACCCCTGTCCATCTAACGCACCTTGTCGATAGGCTGATACTAGAGCACGCATGACCCCGCACAACGCGAGCAGGGCCCACCGTTTTAGCATAAAGCTATTCTATCGACTCAATACACACTTTGAATTAGGCAGAGAAACAACGCGCCCCATTTCCTTCGCATCCCCACACCCGCTTCAGCAACAACGTGACCCCCAGCAGTGCGAGGGGGGGGAGGGGAAACTTTCCAAAGAGGCAAAGCGACAAAACGGCTCACGCACGCCTCATACATATGCACGAGGGGTGGAGGTCAGCACCGCGCTAGCCCGCTTGTCTTGGCCTGTGCGTGTCATCAGACTCGTACAGAGCATCCAGAAAGTAAAGACCAAAGCAAAAAAAAAGGGAAAAAGCTGATATATATATCTATATATATATGTGTGTGACTTTTGATTTGTATCCACACGAAAGCGCAGCTTCATCTAATCTCCCCCTCCACACTCTTCTGTCGCAGCGCAGGCAAGTGGTGTATGTGTGTGTGTGTTTTTAGGGGGGGAGTGGACGTAGCGTATTTTTGTTGATATTTTGTGAGAGAAAGGATGATTCAGAAATAAAGTAGTTTTATATTTCATGCTTTTTGTTTTTTTGTAGAGAGGCGTTCGATGTGGTAAAGATCTCAATGAGGAATGTTTGCTCAGCACGCGGCATCGGTGTCAGATGCTGCATGAAAAAAAAAGCGAGAATGAAGAACACCAGATTTGAGATGATCTCTTTGTTAATATGAAGAAGGTGAGAATATTTTTACCAGTTTGGAAACGGAAATCGAATCGGGCGTCTGCCCAGCAAAGAATGAATAAATAAATGCCCTCGTGTCACGAAAGGAAAAAGGAAACCCCGCAATTGTTCGTAGGAGAGGAGGATGCAAAGTCTTCTGAGTAGTATGCAGACTGACACAGAAACCCACACACACACATACATACACCGAGTCCCCGTGACCGTCTGTTTCGTTGGTGTTTGTTGGTGTGTGTGGTGCATCCATGTACCCCTACTGTACGACTGATTAATCCACTATACAAGGAATTTGCCGTGGTGGAGAGCTGTCACGGCTCCTGCAATGTCAGATGGTCTTGTGCGGCAGCACCCACCAACCAGACGTGCGCCGTGCGAAGCCCATTCCTTCGCGAGTGAAGACAAGCTCATACTCGTTCCATCGCACATGGCTATAGGGTGCCAGGTCTTCGTTACTGGGTCATAGGACTCCCCCGAGTTTGGATACACGACGAGCGGCATCGTGGTCAAGGTGTGAAGATGAGCCAATACAGCCGAAGCTTGAGACATGGGTATGCAGTTGACGCCAAATGCGATAATCTGTGGTACCGACTCCAGGAGGGAAACAATCTCCTCCCACCTCGTACCATCGCTGATAGCCTCTGCAGGCGAGGTGGGAGAGACTGTGAAAGATACCCAGGCCCTGCAGCGAGGATGCTCCTCCTGCAGCAACGCAACGATGGCCCTCACCTCTGCCGCGGAAGCCTGTGTTTCAATGGCAAGTACGTCGGCGCCGGCGCGGAGCAGTGCTGCAATGCGCAGGCGGTGAAATTCCTTGAACTCCTCTGTTGTGCGAATGTAATCGCCGCGATATTCGGAGCCATCGGCGAGGCACGCACCATACGGGCCAACGGAGCCGGCGACGAACACCGGCGCTGCCTGGGGATTCTTCTTCAAGTACTTCTCCCGCACAGCAAGTGCAATCCGCACCGACTCCTCAATAAGCGACACAGCAGTATCCTCAGCCAAGTGCGCCTGCTCCATGAGGGTCTGTGGCGTGATCTGGTAGCTGGCTGTGATGATACACCGTGCACCAGCTTGCAGATAAGCTAACTCGACCTCTTCGATCTGCTGTGGTGCCTCTAATAGAGCCTTGCCAGACCATAGAGAACTGAGAATGTTGCAGCCGCGTGCCTCCAGCTCCGTCCCTAGTCCACCATCAAGCACCACAACGTGCTTGGGTTCTGTCAAGTAGGCCTCCATCAACCTTAGAACCTGTGAGGACTCTTTGATAGAAGAAAACGAAAATCTTCTTTTCTGGGCTATATGTGTGCTTTGTATCCTACGTATATATACGACCTAGAACGCCCAGTCCAAGACATGGCAGATTGGGGGAAACAACGACGCTACCCTCAACGTAAGCTGCGTGCGAGGCAAATATGTGTGTGCGTTAGGGGGGGGGAGGGCAGGGAAAAAGAAATGAAATGAAAAGCGCCAAATAAAGGGAACGTATTTGAGCCAGAGAAGAGCGCGGCAGAGAAAGCCCAAAAAAGTCAAAAGGGAAGAAACCGTGGCAAAAAAAAAAGACACGCGATAGGCCACCTGAGCTTCCCTTCGTTACTGGAGGTGAAACTTTTTTAGACGAGCGAGTTGATAGGGCGATCCTTTGCCGCCTTTCGCATCGACACCTTCCCACTTGAATGCCGCTCTTCACACCCTCTCAATGGCCACAGCTCTACCTATCGGTACTCTCAAGTACATGTCTGTGAGACCGCGAACCAGCTCGACAGGGTCAATTGACAAGCAGCAACCCCCCCTCCACCCCCCACCCACACCGGGGGGGTAGAAAGAGGCAGTTTGCACGGAACGGCAGCAACCATACGATTGCTGATTAAGTCACCCTCACCCCCACTCCATCCCATCTCATTTATGTTTGCCTGTACACGTTTGCGTTCCATATTGTAAGAAAGTCGGCCACGTCGCCTACAGATGCCGGAGCGCCCCCCACCGCCATCCCCCCACCACACACACACTACACCCACCTGCCCCTCTTCGATAGCGGGAGCAGCCCTCTCTTTCCTTTCCTCAGGCCTCCGCGTAATGAAATTTTGCGAGACTGTTCTGGAACCGCAGAAGAACGTTCAAATTGGAGAATCCCACAAACACACGTGTACGCAACTACTCTCATGTCTACGCATAGATACATGACTTGCCCATCACCCAACTTCTTCTCTCTTCCAGAGGATACGACCGCCTCAATAACCTACGCCACCCCATTCCCTTTCATTCCAAGCGAGGCAGCCCAGCGCGCGCTCGAACAATGACACAACTCACCAAAACGGACACCAACCTTGGAAATGTACACACAAATTTTCGTTGGATGTGGCCTCCGAGATGAGCCGAGCCACTTGCGCCTGGACAGACAGTCCATCTTCGCTGTTCGTCGTTGGAACTGGTAACGGCGAGCCTCCCTGACGACCGCCAACAGGTGGGCACTCTGCTGAGTTCTCGGTAACAGCCACGCCCACGCCGTCTCCCGTGTGCTCCAAGGTGCTGGCCTGGAGCTGCCACCCAACAAATTCACGACCCTCGAGCTTTTCGCGAATGCGGTTCACTACCTTTTTTGCTTCGCTAGTGTGATTGACTGACGCATTGCTCAAAATATCTGTGGAGGGATTGCTAGCGGCGAGGGGCTGTCGAGGCGAAGCTGTCGAGATGGCTGAAACCTGTGGTGGACGAACGGAACAAACACGCTGAACCGCCGAACGCGACGCTGGTGTGCGAGAAGTAAAAGCGGTGCGAGATTTGTGAAATGACTCACCAATAGCTGCGTAGGCTTCGCGCTGTGAGTGGCAACTGAGCGACGCAGCCGCTACTCCAGAGCGCCTACTGCTACCCGGCACTGCCGACGCGACAGCAGCTGACGCCATTGCCTCATCCTCTGACTCGTCACGCCACCACGACACGAGGGGGTCGTGCACAAATGCCTCCAACAGTGCTAGAATACTACTACCCTCCTCGCGCAACACGCCCATCACTGTGATGCAACCATGGCGAAAGAGTCCGTCGATGCCGCCCATCTCCATCGCCTTGACCAGCATGCGAGTCAGCCGGAACGGCACTTTCTCTGGAAAGGCGCTGCGGTTCTGTGCCACGTCGAAGCAGTCGCCAAAGTCGATATGCACCACACGACCGCTGAAAGAATGAATCATTAGGTTCGACGGATGACGATCGCCGAGACCTAAAACATGGCCAACCATCGACATAGTAGCGAGTGAGCAGACATATGTGGTACGCCGATCCAACCATGCCTCAGCGCTGGGGGCGCGCATCCAGAGCGAGTTGGCAAGGTCTGTGCCCTCTGTCTGCTCCAGTGCAAACTCAAACGGCTCTACGTGTTGAATTACCTGCAGGCGGTCCAGATCAACATTGAAGCTCAACATGAGATTCATCTCGATTGAAAGGTACTTGGAGTGTACGCGATAGTCCTTGATCAGCTGGTGCAGTGTGTCACAGTTGTCGACCCAGCCCACCAGTCCGGCGTTCTCGCTAAGAGGAGTAACAGAAAAAACCTGGATCATGCAATCACGACGCTGGATAGCTGAGTGCTTCTCCAAAAGCGTATTCACGAAAGCCAACAGCTGCATAACGCGCTCATCAAGCCGCAAATCTTCATGCCCCTTGAGAAGAAACTTATACAAGACACCATCGGTGCCGGTCATATACAGACGACGAGGGTGCTGCTTTGAGTTCATCACTTTCAACGTATTTTGAAAGGAAGAGATGCGCGGATACACCCCATTCTCGTTGTACTGCCCGGGAACCACAAGCGACAGGTCCTTGCCGCTCTGCATCAATCGCGGGCTCACAAGCTGGAGAGCAAGGGAAGACATACTGTTGATCTGCTCATCCAACCGCTTCACTGCCATTTTAAAACGGTTCCAGGCCTCCTCCATGTATATATTGCTTCCAGTCGACGCAGCCTTCTCAACGTACTCGCAGGCGCCCCCAAGCAAATCCCCAAACTCGACCACGAAGTGCGACTCAGCGAGAGTTTCGGGGTGGGATAGACGCTCGAGCAAGGGCTGCAGAGCGAGAAAGACGCCGTGAGCACTCTTGTCGCGTCCCCACTGAAACCACGCGCGCTCGAGCTCATCAAACCACAGCTCTGTCCAGAGTACAGCGCACCGCACGAGCTCCTGGCAGACAAGAGCGGCGTCTTTTACCATTGCGTGGCCATGATGATGCATCTCCTTGATTCTGCCAAGCAGCCGCTGTGCTGCCTTCTTGCGCTCCATCTGCTCCGTTGTGTTGCTCTCCGCCCCCTGGATGCTGGAGTTCAGCGTGACGTTGAGGCTATACAGCAGCGCCTGCGGGTGGGCCTTAGCAACGATGGCGAGAAGCTGAAAGACCGACTCCGACACGACAGCATCGCGAGAATGCAGGCGAGCAATAATTTGGGGAATAACCTTGAGCCATACCGTCGGACTTACCTGAAGAATCTGGGCCTGCAGCGCAACGTTATCCTGGACTTTCGGCAATGCAGCATGAATAAACCACAGCGAGAGAAACCCTAGCATATCCTCGAGCTCCTGTGATGAGGAAACACTCCGCACATAGCCGTCCATGGCAGCCACAATATGGTTCACATGCTCGTCGCGGTGCAGCTCGCACCCCGTACTACGAGAACGATGTATGACCAAGTCATGATTGAAACGCGCCCACGTGTGCCAAATCGTACCGTTGGTGCTATCGAGGCTGGTCGCCCTCTCGAGGTGGTGACGAATGTACGCGTAGTGCTGTGTATCAACGCCTTGTCGTTTTTTTTTCGCCACTGTGAAAAGCCAGCTGGCTAGCTTTGCGTGACACATGGCTAAGCTCGCCTGAGTGTCTCCGCCATCTAACGGAGAGAAACCACCCGTGTCCACCTTTTTCAGGTACGCCTCCAGCTTCTCTGCCGCCTTCTCACGCTCGTTCATGTCGTACGCGTGTTGACAGGCGGCAAGAGCAATAGGAGGTTGCGGCAACCGCGACTGCTCCAGCGCGGCTGTCATGGTCTGGTTGCCGAGGAGCTGAAAAAGAATGTCGCGAGACGTGCGGTCTCGGCCGTGCACGCGTGACAGCGACACGAACCGAAGCCACATCTCTAGCTCCTGCTCCAGAGGTATGACAAGGGTGTGATCAGCGAGAGTTCCGGGCCACCCTTCATACGCCATAGCGGCCAGCCGCTTTTCCCACAGTTCCTGCCAGTGGTTGAGACCCTGCGGGTTATCCGCGACAAATGCGAACTCCTCCAACTCGCTCAGTTGCTGAATACCAACAAACAGACCATATGCGCGATCATAGCTTTCCGCCACGAGCGCCGACAGCGTCGAGTCAAGTCGCTTACGGCAATTTTGAATCACCGGGACGGCGTCGTGGAACTGACGTTTGTGGGTGGCGAGCACAGCGCGATAAAAAACGGCAGTTGTGCCAACGTAGCCCTCATCGGTCATGTAAGCCGTAATCTTCTCCATGTCGTCCCAGCAACGCAGCAGCCAAGCCGCGTGAGCACCGTACGGAGCCAGCTCCGCTGCCTCTTTTCGCGTGATGCGGGGGTAGAAAAGCTTCCAGGACTCAAGCAGTCGCCCGTAGTCACCGAGGTTGTCGAGGGAGCGCATGAGGCCGACCATGTTGCTAAGCTTGTTCGGCTCCGCCTGAAGACCTTTTTCATATGCCCTAAGACTCTGCGTCCACCACTGCAATTTCTCGAAGAGCTGCGCGTCCATCATGAGCGGAAGCTCTGACGGCGGCTTTCCAGTCAAAAAAGAGAAATTGCGCTGGATGTACTTGAGCATACCCTCCGCGCTCTCGCGCAGCCCGAGCAGATTGCCGAGGTAGATGCTCTTCTCGCACCACTGTAAAAGTTTACCCCACTCCTCCGGGGGCAGAGGGTGTACTTGACCACGCATCACATTGCGCTCGTACTCGTACGTCGCCTCATAAAACTGGATCTCGACGTAATGAAGGGCCTTGGCGTACAAGTTGCAGCGCTCGCTGCTTTCCATCAACGTCTTGAGATCGAAAAGCAGCCCGGCATAAGTGCTGTGCGAGCCTTCCTGGGGATTGAAACGCATTTCCAGTCGTTCCATGTACTCGGACAGGTTCAGTAGCTCCTGTAACACCTCTGACGGCACACGGTCGCTGCGCAAGACGTTGCCCAGAAGAGTGCGAACTGTCTCCTTTGTACGAGGCTCCATCTCTGCATAGCACACGGCGAAGGCGGAGTGCAGCATGTGGCGCGCGAAGGGCTCGTGTAGTTGAGCAAGGGCGAAGGCAAAGACATGGGCACTCGACGGACTGGACCGCAACAGCTCCACCGCCAGATGCTTCAACCACGAATTCCACTCCTCTTCAGTCTCCCGATCGCGCGCGACGAGAACACCACGAAGCTGCGCAAAGTTGTCCTCCAATGCAGCCTTGCGCCTCTGAACGAGCTGCTGAGTGTTGACGCAATACCGGGCGGCGGCCTCCTCTTCCTGCGCATCAGTTTTCTCAGGAGCAACCACCCGACCACTCGTCCGCAGAGTGCTGAGCACAAAGGACTTTACCTCCTGTCCGTCCTCGCCGTAAGCATGCAGCAATGGAAACACCAAGGGAGTATACTTCTCGAAGTCACTACCAAGGTTGCGGCTAACGTTGCGCACTGCATCGAGGGCAACAGCGACGAAGGTGCGCACGTCGGCAGTTGACCCGGTCACACCAATCGCCGCTTCGGTGGCAGGGCGGCGCAGCTGCGTTAGCAACGAGGGATGCGACTCCATCTCCTTTAGTATACGACACAAACAGTGCACGCAGCGTGATGCGTGAAACACAAGGCGCGGCAGCCGACGAGCAAAATGGCGAATGGCGTCGGCTGCCGCTGCCCGGCACGCCACTGGGTTAGCAGGATTACCTGCCACCTCACAAACACACGGAACCACGTTGTGCAGATAATCGTCAAGTAGATGCCCCATCTCAACGAGGAAAGCGAAGACAGGCTCACTGGCATGCGCAGCATCTGCCTGCACCGTCTGAATGAGAGAGGGAAGCACCAGCGATAGGGAAGGGCGAAATTCCTCACGGAGCGATCGGCGGACCTCGTTCAGGACACACAATATCTCCACGAGCACACCGCGATCCGCGGTAGGAAGGAAGCCCACACAAGTAGTGATCAGTTCGTCCAGGTACGGGCGAATTTGTTGGCCATAAAGATAGACGATGCGCGTCAACACACCGAGAAGATTCTCTCGTATCTTAACCTGGAGTGTGACTTGCTGCAAAACCGTTTGCAGTATATCACGGTACAGGGGGGTCAAGCAGCCGCTCGCTGCCTCCTTGAGCGACAACGTATTGGCAATCACCTGAACAGCGCACAGGCACTGGTCATCTGATAATGATGGCAGCTGCAGGACACCAAGGACATTCTGGACAACATTATGAGCAATCGCTTCCTCGCCGCGAGAGGAAGAAAGCTGCAGCGCAGCAGACGCAGCCACACCGCTGGAGTTGAGGCCCCCATCTCTCAAGTGCCGCGTAATCTCCTTCGCACGAACCGGATCGACAGCGCCGATAATGCCCATAAGCTTCAACACATCCAATCGCACGGGCCATGTCTCCTTGAAGCCACCGTGAAGCGCAGAGAGAAGAACGCGCAGCAGCTCAGGGTTTCTCTCGTACACATCAACATCCTTGGTTGTGCGAATGATGTCCCCCAGAGCACGAATAGCCTCGATCTTCTTCTGGATGCTAGACGAATCCAAGATGTGTCTGATGACGCACGGCCGGACGGCAGCCACCACCGCCACGTCGTCGCCCTCCGCGTATCGCGCGAGCTTCCCGACAAGCGATAAGAGCGCCGTTATCACTGGAACGGGCTTCGTTTCCTCTTGCAGCCGTCTCACGCAGTCCTGCAGCAGAGAGGAGATGTACGGACGCGCCATCACTGGAGCAGACTCGACCACCGCACTCAGCACCGCCGCCGCCTGCTCCTGCCTCTTCGGTGCGTGAAAAAGTCGAATGTCCACGATGCACTGCACCATGACGCAGCGCAGCATGGGAAGGATGCACGACGGATTTCGACTGGAAATGCGACCCAGAAGACGAACGGCAGCAATGCGATTCGGATGATGGTCGTGCAGAGCTGGGAACAGCGCGGTGCAGATATCCTGCAGAGCTAGTGAATAGTCGAACTCTGCGCTGAGGTGTTCTAGTGTGTGTAAACGGATGTCGCTTTCAGTGTCCGCCACAGCTGCGCTTACCAGCTTCCGGATGACGGTGTTCACTAGACTCATGTGCTCGCGGCCGCGGTGAATCACGACGCCAACGTCAGTACGCTCGCACGGCGACTGCGAGCAGCCGGAAAGAACTAACTTAAAGCAGAGGTCGATCGCACTCCGACGCACTTCCTCATGTGGATCCGACACGTATCGGATTACAGCATCGCACAAAAACTGCAAAGTTGAGTACCCCGTGAAGTCGAGGCTACCGAGAGAGTTGAGGTTACGCACAATGGCACTGTGGTCCGTCTCGCTCGACGCAGAAGCGTGACGAGGCCAGTTACGCATGTGGAAAAGCTGCACTTTTGTTGCCTCCAAAACCTTTGACAAACACGTCGACCGCAATTCTGGAAAGGCGGTGCAAATCTTAGCTACGTCGCGAGCGAAGTGCTCCGTTACCGATCCGGCAAACAGTGGCCCAAGAAGATGCCGCAGGAAGGGCCGTACAGCATTCGGCTCTACACTAGAGAGCGTAGCAAAGCATGTCACAGCCTGGGGGCACCTGTCACGGAAAGTGCGCGGAGTCAATGAAGATTCTATGTACTTCATCATGCAATCCAGGAACGGTACGACGAGGCTGGGCAACACTGTGAACAACCGCGCGAGCATCTCAAAGACTATCGCTCGCTCATCGGGGCCCTCGGTGCCAACGAAAACAACCGCTGCTAGCGCACGTACGTGCTTCACCGAAATCGCCTTGAACGTGCTGCTGTCGTACTGTGCCAACAGGGGTAATGCATTGAATACCTCTCCGCGTACATCGCTGCTGTGTGAGGTGTGTACCAAATTGTTGTTGACAAACATCCAGAAGCTGAGAATATGCTTGCGTCCCTGTTCTGAGAAGCCCACCGCTCGCCCCTCCGCCTCGCGAGAGGCCGTCGCGGAGAGAACCGCGTTGAATGCCAAGAGGCAGCCGTGCAAGACAATGTCACTGCCGTATAGAACACTACGCTCCGCGTCCTCGAGGAATAAGTTCTGCCAGCGGCTGTACATGTTGATATCGGCAGAACGATAGGCGATACTTAGCGTATGAAAGAGCGCATCGCCACCGCTCACTCGCACGAGCCTGTTGGCGTCGAGGATGGCACGGCGCAGACATTCAATGATGTTGTTCACATGCGGCGCAATTGTCGTCGGCACACGGCGCACGAGCTGCTGGATAAAGATGCACCCTGACAGCTTCGTTGCCGTTGGGAATGCATTATCCTCTGTCGGTTCTGCAGTCTTACCCTGCCGCGAAGACTCTACTGACGTTGACGCGGCTACCGGATCCGGTGCTCCCTTTTCTGCATCGCGCCAACTCGCAGCTTCGCTCAAGAATGCCTCATCGTGCCCTTCGCGCATCAGTAAGGCCAGCGAAAACTGCAAACAGTTGCTGATGATTCCTTCGATTACGCTGCTTCCATTGTTGAGCAGCAATCCCCAGACCTCACCAGCTTCCAAGGCTGTCTTATAGTCACACGTCTCCAGTACGCAGTGCACTAGCAGCTCTGAAAAAAGCTTTGTTATTTCGTTCAGTTCCACATACTCTACTGGCAACAGCGCCCGTAGGACCTGCACACCTGCCATGTGTGTCTGCGACTGCTCAAACAAGTGGCGCAGACGCGCATTCAGCCAATTTGGGAAAATGCGAGCATTGGTTGCGTAGGACTTGATGGAGTTGCGGTGAAACAACGCATCCTTCTCCTCCTCGATCACGTACTCTAACTTGAGGATAATGGACGGTAGTGTCTGCGGTGTGGAGGACTCTAGCTCCTGGAATATCGGCCGCAGTTGCCCAATGAGCGGGTGGCGATCGCTGTTCGTGCCGCCGGTGCCACTGCTACTGACTACACCATTTTTGGACTCCATAGCACTGCCTCGCTAGCCGCACGTTCACTCAACCTACAAGCTATGCGGATGTGGATCACCAGAGAAACCCCCCTCAGCAGATTTGCCAAGACACAAATACTAGAGCGTGTACACGACAGCAACAGGGAAGGAGGGCAGAGAAAAGGAGAGAGTGGATATTGCTCAATGAACGCAGCACCGCTTGGAAGAAGGGTAGAGACGCACACACTCACGCTAATCAGACGCTCAACTCGGCGAACCGCACCCTGCGAGATCCAAAACTCGAGGAAAGCCACGACAGTCAACCACAAGAAGAAGCAGACGAAACCAAAAATAGCACAGATTTGGGGACGTGGGCGGGTGGGGTGTGGAAGTGGAGAGGGGAAGGGAGGGGAGGCTGAAAGCGTCAAGCCTTACGAATTGGCGGGGCTGTGCGTTAGCCGAAAACCGTCCCAAAGACCGGGCGTTAGTGGTAGGCCCAGTGATCTAAGGAAGTAAGGGTGGCGATGCACATGCACACACACACAGAGAACACCGGAAAACCTCTGCACGTGTACGTGTGGAGAGGTTTGGATTTACGAGTACATACGCAACAAGAGGAGAGAGGTGAACAGTGGCAAGAAGGGAAAGAATAAGGCACAGAAGATCCCGAAACAAAACTATATATATATATACATATATATATATATATATATATATATATTTATTTATTTATTTATGAATGGAAGGATGATGAGTGCGTGAGAGAAAAAATGAAAAAATGCAGAAGCAGAGATCACTACACAGACACACTTGTAGGATTATTTTAAGATCACCAAAGCACCCTGAAGCGAGTAAAGAAAGACCCACCACACCCGCATTAGTCAGAGCTGGAGGCGATTGCACAGCGCGTGTCGGGGGGAAAGGGAGGAGAAGGGGGAGAACAAAAAGCCCCATTATGTGGGGACGGTGCAGAAAGGTCCCCCTCCATTCACGCATGTGGCAGTAATGCCACTGCACTACACCGGACCAAATATCACACAAAAGGAGGAAAAGCCGTGAGTAGCAGGGGGGGGAGAACGAAAAAAAAAAAAGGACAAAAGAAAAAAAATGCGGTCGATACACACCAGTGCGCCAGACGCATTGATCAGACAACGCTAACGTGCAAGACGCCTTAAGTGCTCCTGTCAGAAATCCCCCCTTGGTGGACCATTGCTACGAGTGAGAGCGAATAACACTTCATACGCATAGACTCGAGACTGGACAAGAGAGGTGGGGAAAGGCTGCCCACCACTTTCACTCGATAAAAAATTGATATTATCCGTACAAGGCAAGCTGCGCGCAGCCGCGGCAGTGCATCAACGGACTTTCCCCTCCGGCCTTTTTTCTCCTGCTGCCTTTCTTCTTGGAACTCAGCTGTTGGGTTTCCAGAGACGACGAGGAGTTCTCTCTCTCTGGGCGACGAGTGTGCAGGTCAGGTGGGGAAAAGGGCAGAGTGAGAGAGAGCGGCCTTCATCTGCACCGTTTCACTCATCTCTCTTTCTTTTTTCTTTTTGAGTTGTACTGAGAAGGCAAGAGTGCGCGCGGACGACGCAGCAGGCCATTCAAGAATAAAACCGCAGCAGCAACGGCGAACCAGACCCTGAAAGAGAGGTAAGTGTAACACTACGCGCGTTAGTTGTACACAGGGGAGAAAGACATGGAGCGCCACGGCGCTCAGATAAAAATAAGTGCCGGCGTCGGGCCTTCTCCTCAGAAGCACAATATATTCGCCGCGCTGCGCACCACACCACTGATGTCACACACAGACTCAGAAACACGCACACCCACACACTCAGAAGCACAAACAGACACATATTTGCTGTGACCAATGGCACAAAACACCTCAGGGCCAGGCAGCTATGTTTAATGTCAGTACCACCTGCAATGAGGCCCCGCCACCCCCTCTCCGTGACGTCAAGGGTCCAGGACGAAGCGAGTGAGGAAGCCTATAACCAGCTGCCCACCCCCGGCTTCAACCTCAACTCTTGGGTGTGGGCAGCCTAGACAGGACTGGAGATTTGTTGGAAGGACCCTGCATTCGCAACGCTCGTGCCAGCACAATACGAATTGTAGCGACAGTTCAGCCATTGAACGTCCCAGCCAACTGTGCTTCCACCATTGTTGTACCATGGTGCCGTTGAGCGTCATCGTGGAAGTGGTGCGGCAATATGCACTGAAGTTGCTACCAGAATGGATGCAGCCACAAGCGGCATTGGTGAGTCCATTTCTTTAGCGAATCCCTCACCACAGCCTACGATAGTTCGAGAAAAAAGCGCACGACCCCCTCACGAGCGTGCGAAACACAGGATTTTACTTCATTTGGAAAACCACGGTGTAACTAGACACAAGTGTTGAGGACCTCGACTATCATAAAATGGGGTACTTGGGTTCAGGTGGACATTCCCCCACCACCACTCTACGAAGCTGAGAGGGGGCACAATACGCCTCGTCTACAGGTGCAGAACCCCGGCATCATCATAATCTCAGGGTCAACCGACTCGCCACGCAGACTAGTGATCTGCACAAATCACTTCAAAGACTGATCAACGGACAACACGGAAACTCTAACCATGAGGTCCTATCGCCGACGCCTAGCGTGAGTCCTCGGGACCAACGGTGTGGCACCCTCAATCGGCTATTTCGAGGCATGGAGCAGCGTCAGCCACGCACCCGCGACACGGGCAGTGTCCACGGACCCCACCCCCACTAGTGCAGTTGAAGGGGAAGATCACCACGGTGTGTTTCAAGCCCAGCGCGCACACGCACCTTGACGAATGGACCGTTTAAGAAAGAAAAAAACCACCATCCGCCCATTAGTGCTCACAACCACACAAGCGAATCCAGAGATGAGTGAACTTGGGTACATCAGCGCATGAAAGAAAGCCTCGGGACCTTATCACCCTGTGTGGAGCTCAGTGTGAAAAACCTCACCAGACACGCAAACGATACGATGTTGTTGTTGATGCTCTAACAAGCCTTGGGTGAAGAAGGCTCATACTTCAGATCGTCATCTACATTCTGGAGAGACTAAAGGAAACACACATCTACAAACGGAGACGTCTCATGGAGCCGCGCAGATTCGCTCAGTGTGCTGAAACAAAAAGAAATCAAGACACCCTTCTCGAAATAAAAAATAATGTGGGCAACTGCTACTCTTCCCTGCACAAATGTGCTTGAATGGGTATCGCCACACCGCCTTTTCGATGTGGATTGGACTCCCAAGTGCAAAGCGCTAGACACGACGCTACACAGCCTATCCCCCAAGGAGCTCTGGCTCAGCCTGCCAACGCCCGTGTGCAGCCTGCTGGCACGCACGGCGCACACGTAACGCACCTTTCCGCCCCTTCAGAAGTTTCAGCCTCGCGCAGATCCATACCCGCGTTGGCTCCATCCGAGACGGCGTGTTTCAAACAAGGAAAAGTCCCCCAAAGACGCGAGACCCATTATGCCAATGTAGCCCACACAAGTCATTAGAGGAGGGGGGGGGTCGCCGCAGGCCACAGAGACATGAGAGGGATAGGAGAAAAAATGATGACTCGCGCTGACCACATCGACTTCATGGCCCTCTGACACCGCACCTGCCAATACCATCTTCGCAATTGCACTGGGAGACTACACTGCGTACTGAATGCGGCAGATGTTCACATCGGGTGACGGTATTGTATCAGCGCTTCTGGCAGCCCCCCCCACCCCTCCTCCAACCGCGGCGCACCCCCACACACGCTAGGGATATACTCGGACATTCCCCACCGTGAAATTCCGCACCCAGCCACCTTCCTGATGCCTAGTGGACAAGTTCATCTCAGCAAATACTCCTGCAGCGCAAAACATGGAGAGTCAACAAAAAACAGCCGGTAGAATCCAGGCAACAACATCGCCGCTTTTGTGAGGCATCCAACTACTTAACGTAGCTAAGCCCTGTGAGATGGAGCCATCAAGTCAGAAGTTCTCACATAGCTTCATCAGAATGACAGATCTCTGCCAAAGGGAATGAAAAAAAAGGACCCAGGGTCAATGCCCACCGCCACTATGCGGTACGTGATGCAATGAATCTGCAACCAAAACTGTTGCGAGCACAGATGGATCCACACAGGCGCAGCAAAACAAATGCGTGTGTGTGTGTGTGTGTGTGCGTGTGCGTATGTATGTGTGTGTGTGTGTGTCTGTGCGCGCACGCGCGTCTGTGAGGAGTAAGTGACAGGGATTCATGTTGAAAGATGAGGAACAGAGTTAGTCAAAAAAAAAAAAGGGATGTCGAGTAGGCGACGAATATCAGAAGATAGAAACATGCAAGACAAAGGGTGTAGGACTACACCCCCCCAATAAAGGGGAAAAATCAAGAGCGTGCGCGCAACTTTCTATCAAGCTCTCCGTACCATGTCACCTTGACTGCAATTGAAATCACGCAACAGTGGCATGTGAAGGAGGAACAAAACAGTGACGTCGAGACGGCTCAGTACGCCGATGCAGCGCTTCGGCCTTGTTTTCGTTTTCTATATCGCTCATCGCATGAGCCCAAGAGAGCCTGCAAGGCTTGGTCGTACCAGAGTGGCACGCCCACGCCCGATTTTCTGAGTTACCAGTACTAGTTGACTTCCGAGTCAATGATGCGCGACTTTGCCGCACATTTACTTGTCGTCAGAAACAATGCATGAAGAAAAAAAAAGGGTTTTGCGCTTCGGCGAGCAAAACCCTTTCACGACTTCCACTATGCTCAAGACATGGAGAGGACAAAAGTGTGCCTCGTCAGTACCTCTCCCCCCTCTCAGCCACCCTCATCACCTCTCGCTGTCCAACACAAAATATGAACAGCTAATAAGAAAAGCAGACCAACGGCTTCACGAAGCTGAGAACAAAAACGCAGCCCTTCTCCCGATTTGAGGAAGCCGTGAAGAAATGAAAAAATCACCATGACAACATTTTCTGTGACAAGAAGCCCGTATAGAGCAGCATTTGTCGATGAAAAAAAAGTGTACCGTACTGTACACACACAAGTGAAGAGAAAAGCCACACGTTAAAAAATAATTTAAAAAAAAACACATATACAGACGTACAAGCGCTTGCAATACTTGCACATAGGACTCATGTAGATGTTGATTATAAAAAGCATATAACAATGCACATTCGGCTTGACTTTTGACGTCCTCCAACTCCGATATCCCTCAGCAACTAAGCACTGCTCCTTCAGTGATGTACATTAATATATTTTTTAAATCAACTGTGCCTCCCTTTCCACAAAACAAGATGGGCTCAGCTCCAAACTTGACCCCCGGCCTGCCACGCAACATTCACCTCCTGTGAGTCAGTGGCACACATTTGTAATGCCAATGCCGACTCCACGATCCCAGCGATGGTCTCTGCCGTAAGCTCCTTTCACCCTTCGCTGCAAAGTCGCCTGTCCTCCCCTCGCGCCAGCTGCAATGAGGCGTATCCGTCGGGTGACTCAAGCTGGCCGACCGCTGGGCACTGAGAGCTAAACAAGGTACGTCAGAGTCACGTTGGCACTCGGTGCGTGATAGGGGTGGTTGCACCTGCCCTCACGGACGCCGGTGACTCCAACGCTGCACCACCCCCGAATTCAAGCGCCCACAGCAGTAGCGGTGAAGCGCATGCCCTCACAGCACACCCCCACCCTTCTCCTATGCACTAGGGGTGCGTGACGCTGTTGCAGCCGGATATGATTCGAGGGCAGCAGGGGGATCGGTGGCCAGGTGCACTCGCTCAATACGTGAGGAACAAGTCCTAATACAACGCAAAGGTAGCTGCTGACATTAAAGGAAGGAAGCAACTGGGAGAAAGGGGAGGAAGTGAAAGTAAAGGCAAAAGCATGTTCGACACGCCTACCCTGAAGAAGTATACGCCTCCCATTCTGTGACCATGAATCCCGAACCTTCACGTGTACAACTTCTTGAGAGCTCACATGCGCACCGTGCCTCTCGTGCTGAATATTACCTCTTCGGAAGGCGAGTTTCCTTTCCCTTCCCGAATGCCCGCGGTGCTTGACTCTTCACAACTGACTCTCCCCCCTTGATCGCATTCGCCAAAACGATACCAGCGATAACACGAGGGGCACAGTGGTACTGGGCACACAGCACAGCACAGCACAGCATAGAAAGACAACTGATGAAAATTGATAATACGGGAGACGGTAGAATGCGGGAAGCATGGCGGGCGGGCGGGCGAGATGAGTAGGGTGAGGGTGGGGGCTGAGAAAAAGGAGAAGGAAATTATAGGAAGAAACCGAAAGGAGGGAGAAAATGAGAGGGTGAAGTAAGTGTCGAAAAGAAAATTAAAAAAAAAAAGAGTAAGCGAGTCTCGAGAGCTTTCAAATTTTGTCTCTGTTCGCTTATTTGTTGTTACTCATAGAGCAGAGGCAAGAAAAAGATAAATTCGAGGAGTTAAAAAAAAAAAAACATTCGCCAAACGAAACGCCGCACCTACGAGCAACAACGAAAGACAATCGAAAATGCGAAGAGAGGAAAACAGAGAAGCGGCCGAAATAGAGGAAAAAAAAAGGGGGGCAAAATCCACGCATTAAATGACATAGACAAGCACATATTAGAAAAAGAGGGAGAAACAAACTGTGAACTTTAAAACCACAGCACTAGAAGCCTTTTTTTTTTTAACCGAAAAAAATATATAAACATGAATATCAGCAGGGTGACCCAACAATATTCGGTCATCCTCAGAGTGAAGAGATACGATGTTTCTTGTAAGCACGCACGCGAAGGCTTCATGCAGGGTCACAAATGAGTCGTTGCATAGACGACTGCCCTCGCACTTCTCCCGGATGTCACCAATCACAGATGCGAAAGACATCGAAAGAAATGTGAAACTAGACCCCAGACCTAGAAAAAAAAAAAAACTGCATGCCGAACGGGTCCACGACTACCTTGCTCACCACCCAGCGTGTCACCTTTGAAAGTGTGATTGTAGAGGCCTTGCCGATGAAAGACCACGCACACTCCATGGCGCATATGCTCTGAGCGTTCCGCGCCACAGCCTCCAGGAACCTTTTCCCACGAAGACACCACTCCACTTCTTTACCTGCAGCGCATTCAGCGAGCCTTTCGAGAATTATCTGAGACACTAGCCTACAATCATTTGCTGATCTGATGTCTCGTCGGGAAAAATATGTGTCCTGCGACTTCACCAATCCCCTTTCTCCACCCGTTCGACCCACCCGTGCACTAATGACTGATAAAGTTCAAGATACACGCGAAGAGAAGAAATATATCTCATCGATATTTTCAAAGGAGCTCGCGGCGTTAGACAAGAGAATAGCGGGACTTATGCGAATGATGTAAAATATTACACTAACAGAAACGCAATCATTAGTCAGAGTACACAAACAGAGACACTCACACCTTCCACATGTCAGGAAATCAGATCATCTCAATTTTCTCTTCGTTTTAGTATGGGCGCCATTGTCGCGTCCTCATTGCCCCCCCCCCTAGTATGATTCGATGCGGTAGCTAAATTATATATTTTTCTTTTGCACGTCAGAATAGCGGGCTTGGTGGAGTGGTGCTTTGCAATATGGCGTGTGTCGGGGTTAAGCCGCGTCAACTCATCCTGCTTTTCTATGTTTGATCGTATGCGCGCGGAATCAATTCAAACACTCGAAACAGCTTTACCCCTTATTGCGCACTCTGTCTTCCAGTCCCTCAGATCAAGTGCATTTATGGCCCTCCAGTGCCCCGGCGCCGCTGCACCATCATACCCTACCCTTTTACCGAACGCTATCCATCTTGTCCATCATGCCTGACACTATCCATCTAGCACTACAGTCGTTGTGTGCTTCTGCCCTCCCCCCCCCCCACGCCCCTCTGATCTCAGAGAAAACTGCTCAGGCCCACATCGATTGACGTCCGTACATCCCAGCTGCACGCGAAGTAAGCTTACACACGACACACACACGCACACACATATATTTGTACATGTGTGGGCGGGAGGTGCATTGAAAAAAAAAAAAACAGACTCAATTATCAGCGCCAAGGCAGCCTTCGACGTCATGCGAGCACTGTCAATACTCCACCGTGTAATCAACCATCGCATCCGCTGCCCTCGCCGCCATCCCCGGTGCTATCCAGCACGCAGACCGCGCGCTTCAGGGGATCTTTGTTCGGGCACTCGGTCACAGCTTTCGGCGCCAACTCTGGAGACGGCGGCAAAACGTAGCGGGTATCCTTCCAAACCAGCCATATACCGATAATTCCAGAGACCAAACCACACACAAACTCGAGTGTCTTCACCGGATTATAACACGGTATCCACTTGAAGTAGACGTACATGTCACACAGAGTTCGCAAAATAAGCGCGTTCGAGATCCGCATGTCCAGGTTCGCATGCAAACGCTGATGTGGCGTGGAAGCATCACGCACTGCCTGCTGCAGCGTAGAGCGACGAGTCAGCTCCATCATCAGACAGCATGTGAGCGAGAGTGATTTAAAAAAGCGGTAGAAAAAGGAAAACTTCTCGCGACTCCAGCTTCGAAAGACGACTTTCTGCAGGTAGCTTAGATCACCGCTCAGCTGCTCGGGTACTCGAAAGAAAAACGAGAGCCAGGTGAAAACCCAGCGCCAGAACTCCATTTCATTCTTCAAGGCAAACATTCTCATCCCTTGCCTGAGTGTAATTGAGGGGCGACCGAAGTTGCACAGCATGCGGCACTCGATAATGCTGTCGGCTAGTTGAAGGTATCTCTTCCTATCCTGAGCATCAGTGCTATAAACCATACACAACCGCGCAACATTAAGCACTGACTTCAGCACCATGTCTACACCTACCCCCTTTTTCTGGTAGTCGCTGAGAGCAACAAGAAGGGGGACGAGCGTGACGGAGTCGTCATTGGCAGTGGACGACTGACCCATCCTTGCCAATACAGAGAAGATGATGTACAGTTGCGTGAAGGGCGGATCAACGGGAGCCGCGGCGTAATTCCGAAGAAGAAAAAAAAAGGAGAGAGATCACTCCGCAACTGAAAACCGAGAAAAAACAGCTGATACCAGAGATCGCGCACACAGCACCACGAGAGAGGGAAGGGTGATGATATGCCAGCCTTCGCACAGACTGACGGGGGAAGAAAAATAAAGTATTGCTCTCTTTTTTAGTCTTTGGATGGCGAGGGAAGTGATGGTCCAATTCGGTATGTGTTGTACAGTATCGTCTCTCTGACTCGTCGTCTTTTTCCCCAGCCCACGGCGGGTCGTTGAGAAATTGATGCACCCCCACCTACCGCAGCGGAAACACGTGCCCAGGCAGAAGAGGAAGCACGCGTGGCGAAGCAAAGACAGCGAGGATTAAAGCCAAATGCAAATTAAAAAAAAAGGATTTGTGTGGCACAACCGCAATGCCACGGAGAAAGGGTGATTGCCTTTGGCTAACCGAAGTGCTAGATAGATTCGTCAACAAGCAAAACCCACGAAGCAGAATGAAGATATGTGTATAAATGTAAAGCACGCCAAAGAACGTCAAATAATTTCCTTCTGAACGAGATGATAGCACAGAGCGCGGGTGTGTTACGAGACAGTTGCAGCCACTACTATGTCCTTAGTTCCAACAGCAAAAAAAAGGGGAGAAGAGAGTACCGTGTTTTGCCTTGAATGGCCACACAGGCAGCGATTATTTCTCGAATTATTTTCTCTCTCCTTTCGCGGATCTGTGCTCTATAAGGAGAGAGAGGGAGGGGTTATCAAGGAGAAAAAAAATCAAACTCTGAACGGAGCATGAAAAAAAGGTAGTTGCCTGATTTTGAACGCACACTTCTTTCTTGGTGGTTTTTTTGTTGTTGTATCCAAATTTGTCACACACGCGATATATGCTTCTCTACAAAACGGAAATCGGGGTCAATGTATCTTGGAGATATCGTCGCAGCTTCACGGGTGCGCGAACGCGTGGATGTATCTCCTTTTTTTAAGCTCAAAGGTGTAAGCGAGGGTTGCCTTTTAGCGGAACGCGAGGACCACCGACAAAAACAAAAAAAAAATCTTTGTGGCGCGTGTATGGGTATATGTCAGCGTACCTGAAGGGTAATCTTGGTCAAACAGAGGAAGGAGGTTGGAGCGTAACTAAGCTCGAGATGTGCAACTGTGAAGAATGGACAGGAAGACGAGTCGAAAACGTTGGGTTGACGCGGGCCGGTGCGACAAAAAAAAAAAAAGGAAGGGTGGAAAAGGGAGTGAGAAAGCGAAAGGTGAAGATGACCGCAGACAAACACGTATGAGCAGGAAATAGGAACACGAACGCCTACGAGCAAAAACGCGCTTTCTCGACCTCCTGCCAGAGTCGTGCACGCAAATGAGCAAAGCGCCAAGGGCTATTGTCGACCTCCTCCGTCTGTTACCGACAGTCTTCATAGTGGAGAGGTTAAGAAGGGAGGGACGAATAAAATGAAAGGGGCAACTAATAACTGCAAGAAGTCATATCCACATGGTTTTCTATTCCATTCCTCGACACGTTTCCAGCACACGGCAAAAAAAAAAAAAAATTGAAGAGGGGGGAAAAAAGCAAGCAAAATAGCCCTGCAGCGTGCGGGTTAGATTCTCGTGTTGAGCATGAGGGAAGGTCACAGACACTGCGCAGCTCCAGGAAGGTATCCCGTTAAAACTTTTTTTAAACCCTTTTTTTTTCTTTTTTTGCATCAGACACAGGTGCGTTCGTGTAGACCCCAACAACGCTCGTGAGCACACAAAGAAATCGCCAACGTTAATGTTGAGTTCCATTGCGAGACAAGAGTACCATTTAAAAAAAAAAAGGGTTTGGAAGAAAGAGTGATACTGGCAAGCAAATCTGTGACAGCACATTCATGTGCGAATGTGTTTCCTCCGGTGACGCGCCCCGGGCTCTGCAGAAATCGGACTGGGCCCTGCGCAGTTTTTTTCTTTTGTATTCATCCCAGCTCGTGACAGGCAACAGCACACATTTGTAATGCTAATGCCGACTCCACGATCCCAGCGATGGTCTCTGCCGTAAGCTCCTTTCACCCTTCGCTGGAAAGTCGCCTGTCCTCCCCTCGCGCCAGCTGCAGTGAGGCGTATCCGTCGGGTGACTCAAGCTGGCCGACTGCTGGGCACTGAGAGCTAAACAAGGTACGTCAGAGTCACGTTGGCACTCGGTGCGTGATAGGGGTGGTTGCACCTGCCCTCACGGACGCCGGTGACTCCAACGCTGCACCACCCCCGAATTCAAGCGCCCACAGCAGTAGCGGTGAAGCGCATGCCCTCACAGCACACCCCCGCCCTTCTCCTATGCACTAGGGGTGCGTGACGCTGTTGGTGCGGGATATGATTGGAGGGCAGCAGGGGGATCGGTGGCCAGGTGCA
>CM007320.1:3499128-3529523 GCA_000333855.2 Endotrypanum monterogeii
ACTGTACTGTACACACACAAGTGAAGAGAAAAGACCACACGTTAAAAAATAATTTTAAAAAAAACACATATACAGACGTACAAGGGCTTGCAATACTTGCACATAGGACTCATGTAGATGTTGATTATAAAAAGCATATAACAATGCACATTCGGCTTGACTTTTGACGTCCTCCAACTCCGATATCCCTCAGCAACTAAGCACTGCTCCTTCAGTGATGTACATTAATATATTTTTTAAATCAACTGTGCCTCCCTTTCCACAAAACAAGATGGGCTCAGCTCCAAACTTGACCCCCGGCCTGCCACGCAACATTCACCTCCTGTGAGTCAGTGGCACACATTTGTAATGCCAATGCCGACTCCACGATCCCAGCGATGGTCTCTGCCGTAAGCTCCTTTCACCCTTCGCTGGAAAGTCGCGTGTCCTCCCCTCGCGCCAGCTGCAGTGAGGCGTATCCGTCGGGTGACTCAAGCTGGCCGACTGCTGGGCACTGAGAGCTAAACAAGGTACGTCAGAGTCACGTTGGCACTCGGTGCGTGATAGGGGTGGTTGCACCTGCCCTCACGGACGCCGGTGACTCCAACGCTGCACCACCCCCGAATTCAAGCGCCCACAGCAGTAGCGGTGAAGCGCATGCCCTCACAGCACACCCCCGCCCTTCTCCTATGCACTAGGGGTGCGTGACGCTGTTGCAGCCGGATATGATTCGAGGGCAGCAGGGGGATCGGTGGCCAGGTGCACTCGCTCAATACGTGAGGAACAAGTTCTAATACAACGCAAAGGTGGCTGCTGACATTAAAAGATTATCATATACACTACATATTTTGTTTTTTTTTAAGCCGTGAGGAACACCACAGGAAAGAGGAAGTAAGAAAACACCGACTGCGAATCGCTCAATCTGAGAGAAATGCGGCAGCAGTACACCCGTCGACAATCGCTTGTAACCAAGCTGAGACTCTCCGAAAAACGCCTGGCCAAGGCGCACCACCTCGGTATGCATTGTGTGGAGTCACTGACTTACCTCATAGAAACTAGTGAAGAGTCCAAGATCACGAGACCCCTACCCCCCCCCCGGCTTCCTCTTCGTGAATGCCCCCTCTCTGCCTTTTTTCCTGGAGGCTTGCCGAGAGAACAAACAAGAAAAGGGGGTTCAAGAAGATGCGCTGAGCGCACTGAGTGAAAACGCCAGAGCAAACAGAGGCCAGTGAGAAGCCCAAGTCATACTTCTAGAAAAAAAAAGGGAGGCAACAGCACAGCCTTAACATCTCTTGCGTTTGCACTACAGTCACAGAATTTTTCTGCCCCTCCCTGCATCGTCCCTGTTGTCGCGGAACGGGAAGGTAGGTGAAACTTTCATGAACGAAAAGGCTCACCTTTTGGTGCATCCCCGTCATTACTCCTCGGAGTTGGGAGGCATGATCATGTCTTGCTGGCCATCGTCCAGGGCAACGGACAGCTGTGGGCCCTCGTCTTCGTCCACAACACGGGCAGTGAAATCGGTATCCATATCAGCGCAGTTCTCAATACTGTAGTAGAGCTTCCGCTTCATCACCTCGAGGGTGCTGTAGTCAGGCACCTCAATAGCAAAGAAGCACGTCGCTGCACGCGGAAGAATCGTGTCGGCGTCGGCTTGTGTCGTGAGAGGTAGAATGCGCAACTTCACCGGCATTCGATCTCGTCCCGATACAAAGCGGAGAAAGAGTCGCCGTTGCAGAGGCGTGGCCTCGCCCAGCGCCTTCCACAGAAACTGCACACGTCGATCCTCACTTGTCAGGCCTTCGTACGATGCCCCCTTGCGCAGCTCCTCTGGCGTGTAGTCCGCCTGTCCACACACACGCAGCTCAAGCTCCTCAGGGGTCAGGAGCAGCAGAGCCACCTCCGGCACCACCGACAAAAGTCCTTCACGTAGCTTTTGCAGCTGCAGATCAAACTCGTGAACGCGCGCCTGAAGCAGTGCCTCGGCGTACTCGCTACAGCGTGCTAGCGTCACCCGTGTTTGAGCGCCACCCTCTATCAGCTCCTTTGTTGAGTTGTCGCTCAGTCGTGTCACGAAGTACTCCTCGCCAAAGACGTCCTCGAAGATTTCTGTCGTGTTGTCCCCCTCCTCGCATTCGTCACCCAGCGCCACCGCGGTGCCGGACGCACTGAGATTCCGAAACTCTCGAATGCACTGTACGCAGATTGCATCTATCTGTTCCACCTCCGTCTCTGTGATGGGGTAAACGCAGAGGTAGCGCCACACTAATGGCGGTAGAAACAAATCAAGCGTCTCCTCGCTCCGCAGCGCACCACCCATCAATTTCCCGATGAACACGAAAGCCTCCAGGTCACAGGAAGAGCTGGCAGATGCGGCCGGTACGTACGCCTCGCGGTAGCCTCCCGTGTTGTGCACATGATTCGCTGTGGGAACAAAAAATGGCAGACGGCTCGACATGAGCTCGCGGCACATCTCGCTCAGGTGCTCGCGGAACGGACCACCCGCGTCCTCGGCGCCTTCGCCAAGGAAGACGGTGTTCCAGAAGCGCTGATGGGTTTGGAAGATGCGCGAAGACTGGGACCCCAGCAAAGTGAAGGTCTGGCCGAACACAGAGGACTTAAATGAATATCCCTCCGCGTGCGCTTTCATACGGTTAATAGAGATGCGATACTGCTCCGAGCGCACGGATGATACAGTGAGTAAACTCTCGACAAGCTTCCGTCGCACAGCGCGGAACAGCAACGTGCGCAGCGACAAAAACAAAAGCGTTATGAGCGTTGGGTGGGTAGTGTTCAGAGAGAGAAACGGAAGAAGAGCCTGAACAATTTTACTGAGAGCCTTCAGGATCTTGAAGATATCCCACGATCGTTCGGCAAGCTTAGCCGCGCTGACACCACCGCTGCGACTGTCGGAGTATGGGAAAGAGGCGAGATACTGGGCCAGCTCCCCCTCCGCATTTTTGGTGAACGACTTCGTGACGTCGCTCGAGAAGTTGTCAATAGCCTCGACAATGAGGCGATATTGAACCAGGTTCTTCTCAAAACCCTCCATTGACCACAAGTGTGCTCCTTGAGTCGATACAGGGGCTTGGGCACGCCAGGTAGGAGAAGCTTCGCGAGCCGTAGCCGTCCCACTTGGGCCCATTTGAGGGTGAGCGCTGAGGAGAACCCGCCACGCCTCCTGCATGGCCGCCATGCGCTGCTGCGTACTCGCCGCTGAGGCATTGTTGTAGAACGTGTCCATCCGCTCATTCCACGAGTCCGGCACACCAAGCGGATTGAAGCCCTCGGGCTTGTACTTGAAAGGTGAAGACCCAAAGTTGAAGCTCACAGCACCCCCAGAGCGAAGTGACACGGCCGGCACGTAATAGAAACCCTGGGGGATGCCACGAAAGGTGCACGTCTCGGTCAGTGGTGACTCGGAATCGAGGACAGCCGTGCCAGAAATGGGGCGACCGTTCAGAAAGAAGCTTAGTTCGCCATGAGTCATGTCAACTGCGCAGCCCACCACATCTCCGAAAGCCCAACGTCGCGGCATATTCACTGGCTCCGGCACACCGCGATGCCACATCAGGCGGCGAAACAAATCCACTGACCAAGAGGTAGAAGAGTCCCCGACGCCGTGACCGTTGCCATGGAGCGCCTCGCCCTTCTGCATCCACCCTATCTGCATCAAGCCCTGGGTCCGCAAGGTCACTTCGAAGTACCAGGCACCAGCACCTACAGAGCAGTCCGCCGTCACAGTCTCGAAATCGAGACCGGTGTTCTTCACGTCTTCCATGTTTACCTGCACGTTTGCAGAAGCTTGCACGGAGACGTGTGCCGGACCCATCCGCTCGGTGGAACCGGAAAACGGATCCGCCTCCTCGTGATAGAAGGGCGGTAGCGGGTAGCGGCCGCCAGTGAGGAGATGAGTCGCAAAGTCCTGCAGTGAGCGCATCTGGTTGTAGGGAAACATCGTGCCAAGAGAGAGGTTAGCCGGATCCAAGGGCAGACAGCCAAACGGCACCTCATGCTCGAAGTAAGCTGCCCCAAAATTAAGGGAGACGGAGTCTGCCTGCCCCATCGACACATACGGATAGTAGGCCACCGGTGCTGAACTACGCCCAACAACCCAATGCCTCGTATGGCGCCGAGAGCTGTCACCATTCCGATTCCTCACCGAGACGCTAGAATGATCCACTCGTGCGTCGTTTCTGTCCATGACAGGTATCGTGGTGTGAGAAAGGGGGGAGGCCGCAGCGGCCACCTCGCTGGGAGCAGCCTCTGGACCAAAGTCAAAGCTCACCCTCTCGACACCGTTAACGAAAACTGTGCACCTCTGCGCCGGTATATCGATCACAATGCCTAGATAGTCCCTGCTGAACCACAACGGAACCGTTGAGCTCTGCTGCAAAGGCGCTGGCCGTTGGTGTTCGGCAAAATGCAAGACACCAGTGCAGCCGTTGAAGGCGACTGGCTCACGCCCTTGCAGCGCTGCGCTTGTCAATGGCATCGGTGTCTCCTGATCATAGACGGTAGAGGGTACAGGCAGTACACCCACTGAGAGGTCACCCGTCCCAGCAATTCGAAGTTCATAGTACCAGCGACCCGCAGTGAGAGGCACTCCAGCAACCACCGATCCCCCGGCGCCCTCGCTTCGTAGAATACACACCCCGTCACCGCCCCATTCAAGTGAGAGAGACTGCGGATTTCGAACCTTTTGGATGGTCACCCGGTCTGCAGCGGTGTCGCGCAGTCGATACAGCTGTCGCTGCTCTTGTCGATGACGCATGAAATGTGCAGTCACCGCACTCTCCTCTGCGCTGGGATCCATCGGTACGATTGCATCCCCGGCATTACCCCCACCAAGCGCCTTTAAGTTTCTGCTGTCCTGATCACCGTCGTTCACACGTGACGCTCGCGTGAACAGACAGCACTGGGATGCATCACGCTGCATGACATAGCTCTCCATAGTCATCTGAATAAAGCGGCCAAGCACGCGCTGGGTAGGGAGACGGCGGCGGTAGTGACGCAGAGCCATACGGCGAACGTCGTGCAGAAGCAGCGACAACGACAACGGGAGGGGGGCTGTGCAGAAGTGCGAGCTGTACAGGAGCAGCTGGTTGAGGCAGGAGAGAGCGATCAGTCGAGTTTTGCTGGGGTTCCGCTGTGCGACAATCTGAAGAGCTGTGAGACATTCCACGGACCACACATACGCACCCGCTGAGCTCACTGGAGGGTCAAGTGTGAGAAAGGTAGAGAGTGCCCTTTGAAAAAGACGCATCGCGCGCAGCTGCAGCTGGTAATCGTGAACAACAGCGATACGATGACCCCAGCTGGACGACTCGGCTGCCGATCGAACGGTGAGGAAAAACTGCGGCAAGCACACCTCAAACGACGAGAGCGCTGTGCTGCAGAACTCGGACAGCATTGCACCCATCTTCTGATCAGTCGAGACAGTGACAAGTTGCCAACTGGCCACACTTCTCTCATCTATAAATACAGCGTAGGAACGCTGGCCCGGCGCACGGACCTCGTATACATTCGAGGCGAATGGGCGCTGGGGGTGCGCCGACTCAAATATGCGAGCATGCGGTGGCCGCTGAGCAATGCGAAGCAGCTCTACTAGCAATGCATTCCCGATTTCCCACATTGCCTTCGCTTTCGTGGAATCTAGGGGACGGTGGAGGCACAACAGGCACAGGGAACGCCATATCTCATCCAACAGCGTTGAGATACCCTTATCTAACGATGATACGGCCCACTGTGCAAGGCGTGCCATACAGGCATTGTCCTTGATGACCTGCACGGAGCCCTCAGCCGAGTCGGTCAGGCCGACCGAAGACTTTACCACGCGGCACAAAGCGTGGGCCAAAAGGTGGGCGCTGTAGAAAGCTAGCAGTTGCCGATGGGAGCTTGCGCACGCGATGAGCAACTGCTCGCGGGACTCGGTGCACTTTTTGTGCCACAGCAACGACTGCTGCGCTGGCAATGGCTCACTGAGCACACGAAGGTCAGTTTCCGCTGACTCGCTGCCGAAGTCCAGCTCCTGCGCGCACGCCTCGCAGGCCTGCGTATGGCGGGCGGCGGCTTCTTCGGACTCGTCAAGCCAGCCCACGTCCCCCTCCGTCCAGATATCCAGCCCAAACGATGCAGGAGCCTTTGCTGCGTTTTCAATGCCGGACCGCGTTGTCTTGAGCAGTAGCGCCAAGTGTGACTCCAAGAACGTTGCCAAGGACGAGTTCAAGCGCCGCAGCTGCTCCACCATCGCCGGCCGCAAGGCGAGCTCGTATACCCGGAAGCTCTTCATATCGCCGATAAACGCACTGGTACCGAGCTGCTGAGGAATGCCGCCGAGTCGAAACTCCTCCTGCAAAAGGGAGCCACCACCGCTCTTCATCGACCGAGTATCGAGGAGCAAACCACCACGGAAGAGAGAAAGGGTGGTACCCGATTGAACAAAAGTAACACGAATCCATGTGTTTAAGTCAGCCTCAGACAAGTTGAATGCACAAATCGTTGACGGGTCGGCGGGGTCACATTTCGATTCGCCCCCGGGGAGACAGGGAAGCCACCCGAACTCCAAGTTGCCTCTCGTAATGCGGGCCACCATCTCCAGCGCTGCCGAAGCTGATCCGCCCCGCAGAACCTGCGCGAAAATGACTTGGTGGCGCTCTGTGTTCGTTATGCGCAGTGAAAGATCGATGGTAAAGCTCAGCCCCACTGGTGCGCCAGCCACCACGCGTACGCACCCTCCGTTGAAGTGAATTGTATCAAGCGACTCACGCTCGGGTGGTGTAAAGAGAGCATCTGGAGTAGAGGAAGCCGAGAGCCGCGTGGTACTCTGGGTGAAGGCGACGGTGGGAAGCTGGGATGGCTGTGCTTCTACGCCGTCAATGTCACCGTCCTCATCAATGTCATCAATACTCGTAAGCGGATACGGGGAGCGCTGGCCGAAATCTGAGTCGTCGTCTTCTGCGTCACTACCGAGATCCTCGTCGTCCTCCTCCTCGTCCTCCTCCTCGTCCTCTTCCTCCTCCTCCTCGTAGGCGATGTCCCGTTCGCCGGGAACTTGACTCAGCAGATGGCAGTGACGAAGAGGGTTGAAAGCTGCAAACGTGCGCAATCGCATCGAGGAAGAAAACGTGGCTGACGACACATTGTTGCCAACTCGTGCGAGGCCATCTGCACTCCCTCGCGAACCCGAGCGCTCCCTCCCTCCGCTGCCAGCTCGGCCTCCGCGATCCGCGCGCAGCACGCTGTGCGAGCTTCGAGGAAGCCCACGCCGCTGTCGGTACTGAAGCAGTCCCCACAAGCCCAGCGCGAGCTCTAGTCGAGCCTGATCTACGTTAGATGTAAAATCTTCAGCCATCCCGGTGAGCACCGAAAGGGAGTCAATGAGCACTGGTGACACAAACACGACTCGTTGTTCTGCACAGCGAGCCAGCACGCAGGACAACTGAGCAACAAGGCACACATCCTCACTCGACCGCGTCGCGGGCGTCACAGTTGGAAACCACTCTATCGCCAACCGTGCCACCGCCTCGGCGAGCTCCAGATGAGCCGGAGATCCCTTGATCGGAAAGGTGGCACCCGATGGCTCATCCCCGCAGACAGCAGCGTGCACCAGTCGCAGTGGAAGCTTCTTCACAACATAAGTAGCTTTGGAAGGCTGCATCGTTGCTGCAGTCGCCGTTGTCGTCGTCTTCGGTACGTCGCCGGATTGCACCTCCAGGACCTCGCAGATCTCCTCCAGCCACGAGACGCGTATGAGTAGCACTGATGCGATAGATTGCAAAGGAAGGTGTGCCCTAACTGTATCACCCGGCACAGCCAACCGAGGTATACCTCCGAGGATTGCGAGAGCGAGAAGAACATCACGGGTGCTCGATTTTTCTGCTCCACTCTTTTCCTGATCGCTTTGGGTGATCTGCTCACCGACTTTCAGCGTTCGTTTTAACCAAGATTGTAACGCCGTATGCCAGGCGTGACGACTGCGCTCACTGTGGTCGCTGTTGAGCTGTTGCAGCAGCGACAAGGCGAGCCAGTGTGCTGTGTCACAGGGAGTCACCACGCCTGCGGACGCGCTGTTCTCAAACGCATGTCTAGTCTCGGAGGCAGAGAGGCGTGTGTCGCCGGTGATTATGATACAGCCTGCAAGTTGAAGCAACACATCAAGAAAATTCGGTAGCGGTGGCTGAAAAGACGTCACAGCTGGTGCTGGCGGGACAGCGCGTGCCACACGCGACACAGGCGTCTTGGCACTCGCAGCACCCGCCTTTCTTGGACTCCTTGTCGTTGCGGCGGCAAGAATATATGTCGGTGGTGTTAGATACATGGTGTAATACCACGCCGCCAAAAGCACCGTCACTGCCTCGCTCTCTTCCTCGTTGAAGAGGACAAGGCGTGAATGATTAAAAAGCCACTGTGTCGCTATCCGCGCAAGTAGCGCTGCAACGCGACTTGTGTGAGTGGCGATAACATCTTCTGACACACCACGAAGAAGCTTGCACAAGAATGTCAGGTGGCTAAGCAAGGCCGTCACATACTTCACTGGAAGTGACGATTGCGAAATGGGCAGCTCTGCTGAGGGGGCCAAAGCCTCAATGAGGGCGTCGAGACAGCGCCCCACCGTTTCCGCTAGCTCGGTCATGGATGCCGGCGCGATAAAAGCAACCTGGGCCGCAGCTTCGCAGATGCCCATCGCCGCGCGCGTAGAAAGGAGGCGAAACGCATCCCAGCCATCCCAGAAGATATCCAACTCCAAACACGAACTCAAATGACGTGCGCCGGGAGTGAGCGCCGTTGGTAACACGACGGGCGATGGAGCCCTGGTGAAATGAGCGGGCCAGCCTTGGTAAACAAACGGACGCGCCCCGAAGTTTACGAGCACGCAACCTTTTCCTTTAATGCCAATAAGGGGACTGAGTTGCTCGGATGTTACAACAGCCTTAATGGCCTGAAGAAACTTTCCGTTACGGGTCCAAAAAATATCGCCGGACTCGCGATCCCAGCCGCAGCCGACGACGTCACCCATGCCAAATGTGGCCCCGATGACGCGCGCATTACGGTTGGTGTACACAGCCCCTTCCAGCCCTTCATATGCGAATGAGCCAGAATCCCAGCCTGGCATCTGCGAGAGACTGTAGTCCGTAGGCCCCAGACCAACACTCACATACCCGCCCTGGTATACATCTACCACATAAACCTCGTAATAGTACGAGGCCACTTCCTTACGCACTGACTTTTGCCAGGTACACGGTGCGACGCAGCTGCCGCGGCCGCCGGAGGAGCGCAGAGTCAAACCTGAAGCCCCAACCGTCATGGTGAATGCACATCCGATGGGAGAGAGTTTTGTTGCGCGTAGTGCACATGGCAGGGAACCGTTCACTCGCTCGTGCAGAAGCTCTGGAGAACCGTCAGTTGTCCACAGACGGTGCAGCACAGCGGAGGAAGCGCTGGTGGTACGCAGCTTGCGCAAATCAGTCCGTCGAAACGGGCAAGAAAAGAGAGCAGCCAACAACACCACCCATGGATGCGTCTGCGTTGTGACCTCCTCGTAGGCTTTCACGGCCGCCTCAAGGAGCAAGAAGAAAGCGCTTTGCAGTCGAGTGACCTGCTCCACTGAGCAGCCGTCCACATCGTCCGCGTAGTGCCACCCACAAAGAGTTCGCGCGATTACAGGGTGGAGCACACGCGCAAGCAGCGAGCTGTGTCGCGCCTCCTCAGTTAGCTGCCACAGAAGCTGGAGACCAACAAGTCGATAGTGCGCTTTCTTCGATCGCCAGGCAACCGCGCTCTCCATCTCCGACGTGCTCACCTCACTTTGGAAGCAAGCAATAATCTCAGAACCGTTGTTCAGGTCGGCGGCTTCCTCGCGCGAGGACATCAACGCCTTTAGTTGCCGCATCACTTTCCAGTTTTTGAAAAGACTTCGCCAACGCTGCCGCTGAGTCAATCTTGCGACACACTGGTTGCCCCTGGTGCTGGTGCGACCTTTTGACGAGTCGGAAGAGGGAGTGGCTCGCGACTGCCTCCGGTCAGCCTCGTCGTCCCCAACGTCGGTGATCGGCTCGAACAGCGCCAGAAACACAGCCCGCTCTCGCATCTTCGAAACATACTCTTTGGACTCCTGCCGCTTTGAAAGACACCACGGCCGAAGCTTGAGCACGAGCTGAAAGGCAGGAGAAAGGCTCTCGGGTGTAGCCTCCCGCAGAGCCTGTGTCGGTAAGAGCAAGGCACAGCATGCAGCCATCACCTGCCTCTCTGTCTCGCGCAGTTGCTCATCACGCACTACACGCAAGGCCGAAACGTCCTTCTTCTGCAACTCGTCGAAAACTCGACTGATCACACCAACGCCACCTTGGAGATTCTTGATGAGGACGTCCCGTTCCGTGTTTGGACGGCGCTGACCATTACGCAGTACACTTAGGTACTGTGGCCTCGACGACGACACAGCTGTGTGCGGCCCACCCTGTGTAGTCGAGGACGCCGTCGCCTCCGATCCGGAAACCGCGTCCTGTGAGGAGGGAAGGGGATTGAGCAACGTACACCCTAGCTGGGCAAGGGAGTAGGTAAGGGCGGTGCACAGACGCGAGGCCCAGCGCTTCGATTCCATCCCAGAAAAAGAGTCGATTAGCACAAGGAGAGACTCGCGACATTTTTGCAACGAAGCCGAGCACGCAGAGAGGGCTGATGTTGGAAGCAGGGGCAAAGACACAGCAAACGAAGCCAGCAGTGCTCCTATTGGGCTGATTTGCAAGCAATTGAGAAACGTTGCCTCCGCGTCTGGTAGCTGGCGCAGCGCCGTGGACACAATATCCAACATTTTCTCGCAGCACCGTAAGAGGGCAGTGCTGTACGCGCATTGAAGAGTCTCGAGCCGAGCTGCATCCTTGTCCATGCCGCACCCCGAGAAGAGCACCTCCGCCAAAACCTCTAAGCAGTGGCTTGTCCGTTGGAGACCGTCGACGCTGTACACACGCAGTGAGCAGTTAACCTGAAACATAGCCTCGAGGTATAAAGCAGAGAAGAGAGAAGAGAGGTTCTTCGCAGGCTGCGAGGAGAGCAGATCGCAGCAAGTGTGAAGAGAGCTGTAGTGTGTCAGCAGGCAGCAGTACACCGTCTCCGCCGGAGGTGTTCGCAGCTTTCCAGATTGCTCCTCCAAAAAAAGCAGCCGACCAGCTTCTGTCAGGAAACATTGGCAGCAAGATTGAAGAAGTGCTGGGGAAGACGGGACAGCTACACGAGTACGCCGAAGTGCAAAGAATGTGATGGATTCCCGCAGATGCGAGGTCTGAGTCGATGCTACAGAGCTCTCTGTTTCCTTATTCCCCGTCACGGCTCGCAACAGCTGCTCTACTGAGTCGTAGCATCCACCCACGCGACGAGTGAAGTCGAGCGGTGAGTTGTACAATCGTGCTAACAGATTCACCTGAAGCAACGTGCATACTTGGTGTACCAGGTCAAAGTCACACTGCGAACTTGGCGCCGACGATGCCTGCTGAGCAACTTGAAGCAGCAGCGTGAGCACCGCATCATCAGGATCAAGTACAAAAGGTGGAACGACAGCGGCCCAAGTGGATTGATCTGTCAAGTACTGCACAGCCCTCAGAAGCCGCTGCGCATGTGCAGCGCTGCGCTCAAGGACTGCCTTCCCACATTGCCACGAGGTGGCATAGGGTGCATGTGGAGCTGCTTCGCTGTGGCCAGCATACGGCCACATCTCCCAAAGAAACACCTGCTCGGCGGTATTGGTGTCTACGAGAGATGCAGGGCTCCGCAAGGGAGCTGCAACAGCGCAGCAGCACAACGATTCGCGCGTGGGGTGCGCGGATACTCCCTTTACACGCCACGAAGAAGGAAGCTCTACGCTACGCTGCGCTACAAGGCAGCGCCGGTCACGGGCGTAGTCGAAAACGCACAACGTGTGATCAGAGCGAACGCCAGCGACAGTGTATGACTCCCGCGATGCCGCGAAGAAAACCTCGTCCGCCTCCTCGATCCAGACCTGTGGCACAAAATCGAGTACCTGCCGGTTGTCGAGAGAATCCTCCAGGACAGGAAACGAATCCACTGCGCACCAGTACGGTTCCCCATAGGGCAAAATAGCGTGCTCGTGGTGAGCAGCATAGTCCATAACCACATTACCGTATCCTTCGTTGAGAGGGAAGTACCCGCAGAGACCGTCCTCACTACCCATCAGCGGTCGCCGCGCGTCTCGTGCCAGCTCCGCAGCGGTGCGCATGTGCTGCCAAATACGCACTTCGGCAGCCAATCCGATGAAGCTCTTCCCAATGACGCATTTTGAGTCCTGAATCGCGTTCGGTGAAACGAGAGCAGGCTGTCGGCTGACCAGCTCGTGATTGAGCCACAGCTCCCACGCAGCACCGTTGAAATTGAGAGCGACATGCCACCACCGCTCCAGTACGGAGAGCTTACCAGCAGAGTTGTACATCGCAAAAGAAGGCCCCAGGCGTGGTGTGCGCGCACCGCCGCGCCACCGCACCCCGTCGCCAACAGGCTCGAGGCCGAGAAGCACCTCATCAACACTTTTGTCGCCGATGGAAAGAAATATCTGATCCTTTGCCACGCTGCGCGGAAAGACCCACATCTCAATACAGAAGGGGTGAAATTTGTCCTTCAGAGTCACCCGCCCCACAGAGACGGAAACCGACTTGGAAAAGTGAAAAGCAGCGCGACGATTTGATGGCGGGTTGAACGATGGGTTGCGCAAGAGAGGAGCAAGCTCCATTGCCGCCGAGGCCCCGAGGAGATCTTCGAGAGAGGTCTCGCCTACATAGAGACAGCTGCGCGTGCGCTGTGGAGGGTGAGAAGAAACAAGACAGCATAGCATATTAGTCTCGGTCACACAGAAGTGAAAGCGCACCTCCGCCAATGAAAGCCGAGTGGTGCGCAGGGTTAGAGACCCGGAGGACTTCCCCTCACGGCTTTCTCGGCGAACAGAAAAGTGCCATGAGCGCTCACCCCGCCCGAGAGCTCGAATGCAGAGCGAAACCCCTTCGGTGGGATAGAGAACAACATCCCCGCGCTGGCCTGGCAACGGCTCCACGCCACGCCCCACGAGACGAGTACCCATTGTTCCCATCTCCTCGTACCGGGCGACGTGTGTGTCTCCCAGAAGAAGAACCGTTCGGCCGTGCGACGAGCATGACAAGGGATCCTTCGGTCTAAACTGAACGGGTAACGTGAGCGTCTTGACAAGAAAATCAGCCATAGTCGCCGAAGAAACACTCACGCACCGCGAGGATGAATTGGGCGGGAAAATTGCGGGACTTAGAGTGAGAATGGCGGAAGGTGCGACCAAGCACTTCAATAACGGAGATAGGCGGCCGCTGCGCAGTGCCAAACCCAGCTTCGCACGTGCAACATCCATCCGAAACTGTTCATTCAATTCGCTTTCATTGGCATGAGCCTCCACGATACCAAAAAGTTCCAGGCACGACTGCGGTGAAGCGAGGTCCCAGTTCACATGCGCAACGCTCTCGAGGAGCACTGAGGTGTATGTACCTTTCACATCGCAGTCTGTTATTGCACCGAGCAGCGCGATGGTGCTTAGCAAGCTCGCGCGTTCTTCCTGAGGAGGAAGGGAGGCGCCCATCGACAGGACCGCATCACTCAAGCGACCACGAATTTGCTTCGATGATGACAAGGAGAGTTTGACTTTACGAAAACGAGCCGCAAACACTCGTTCGATACGCGACGAACGACCATGAAGGCGCTTCTTGAGGGAAGTAAGAAGGCTGTTTTGAAGGCCTGCCGACAGCGGCGCCTCCAAAAGATAACTGGGCACCGCGGCCTCATCTGAAATCGTAAAGGAAGCGTTAGTCGACTGATACACTTCGTCATCGTCGGGGGCGGCTACACAGTCAATGATATCTGCTACATTTAGCAGTCCCCAATCGTCGGCATCGATGCCGGTGCTCATTCCGTTATCTCGTGTGCGTGTGTGTGTGTGTTTGCAATAGGGTCGCCGTAAGGCACTCTACGAAAAGCAATCACCAACAGGAGCGGTGCTAAACAATGGAAAAAAAAATGTGCACTCACCTCTTAAATTTTCTTTTGGTCACCTTGGCAGTCCTAAAGAAAGCAGCCAGTGTACAAAAGAAAAGATTGCAACGTACTCGGGAAGGGGAAGGGGCGATACGACACCCCTACCCCTCAATCGCTACCGTGATGGGTGAAATGGCTCGATATAACCCCGGATAAGGAAACTGAATAACACGGTTCTCTCTCTCGTGTGTGTACCTATGTGTATGTAGAAAAATCTACAGTTTTTTTTTTTTTGGGGGGGGGGGTTGTTTCCGGTAGCGGTGATAAGTTGTTTCGCGTACCAGGGAGCATGCATATGTGTCTCCTCAGAAAGATACGCGGGTAGCCTTCCGAATCGCTCTTTCAAAAAGGGAAGGAACATTGAAAGCAGCGGGAGACAAAGAAAAGGGAAACGATGCCGATGACAATCATATGAAAGACAAGAGGCGACCAGCGGACGCCGCACTGATCCTGCAGTCGGAGGCATACAAACCCACACCGCAAGAAAAGAGAGGAAATGGAGATACTTCGTAAAAATCCCTCACATGGTTGCTACTCTCGAATTTACTTTTGTCAGTATGTATTTTTTTTTTTTGGAGAGTCAGTGGCAACAGCCCCCCCCCTCCCCCCTTACACACAACTCCTCAGCGTAATAATTGAACATTGTGTGTAGCAGCGCTTTCTTTCTTGAGTACGTCGCACAGAGACGTCTACGTCATGCCGCGGCCCAGCAAGCCCCCTGCGCCTCGGAAGCACAGTCATCCCAAACCCTTTTTTCCTGTGGCAAGACAACGGCAAGAGGAGGAAAGACCGAGACGTAGAAAAAAAAACACACAAAACCATTATCAGGGGCCCTCGACTTCGGAGGTCAAAAAAAAAGCGCGTATTTCATTCACCTGTGGTGTCCTAAAGTCGTCGGGCAGAGTAGCAGCGTCTATATCGATACTCAGACGATCGCAGGCATCGAGCAAGCAGGCCCGAGCTGCTGCCTCCGGAAACAAACAGTGATGGCATGCATAAAGCGTGTCAGACAAAGCGATGGCAACACGTCCGACGCATTCTCGAATCTTGAGAGGCAGCGGTCGATGCACCACAAGCCTCTTGAGCTCCAGCCGAAGGCAACCTTCGATGAGCACTACGTGAGGCCGAACATACTCAAAAATGAGCATTTCGACAGCGGCAATGTCCGTTTCATTTGAAATAGGCCGCAGCTGAGCCAATGTGGGACACTTAGCACTCATACGGGAGATGTTAAGAGCGTAAGAGAGCGCGGCGCCGAGCAGCACATCCTTCGGTAAGTCAATCTCAAACCTTGCAGAAGCAAGGTGATAGACAACAGCCGCGCGGTTTCGAATGCTGCGCGAACATTTCAATTGATGATAGGGGTGATACTGCCTCCCACCATGCGAGGAGGCGAGCCGTTCACCCATTACAAATGTATGCCCCAAGATACAAGTACACCCACGGCAGCTGAGGACGAGAACAAAGGGGTCGAAAAAGGGAGCAAGCCATGGAAAACGCAGGAGGCAACCGCAGCTAACCAAAGGTAAGAAGAGAGACAACTCGTCAACGCGCGCTGAAGGCGCTCTCGATTGCCCAATGAATACTATGGACAAATAACATTTTCATTCAAAAATAGCATAAGTGCACCAGACACCCTTTCCGAGACGGGCATCAAATCACAATATCAAGGACTCTGTACGCCAGCTGTCTCCTACGAGCCAGCGACACTGCTCATTATTTGTTCTTCCTCTCTACAAACCGAAAACACCCCATCAGCTCGATAAAAAAGAAATTACATACCCTGCCACTGAACAGAGAAAATAAAGATCCATGATGGTACCCAGTCACCAACAGGATAACAAGATCCTTTTCACCTTCCGCTATATCTTCCTAGTTTCCCACAGTTGCGCAGTCCGTGATGGTATCAGATATCCGAATACCCTGCATCATGTTCACTGTAAAAACCAGCAAAGAAATAAGCGCAACACCGATCATAAACCCAGTGGCGGTGGTGCTGGACATGGCGATGGTCACAGTTGTGTCAGTGGACACCTCCGTTTCGGCGGCAAAACATAAAGGTACCATAAGGGATGCAAACAAAAGAGAAAATGTTGACTTCATAGCTGCTACAGTGTTGTTGCTGTTCCTGGATGAATACCCATAAAATGGAGCCTTCAGACTAGACGTATTTATATATTTGTAAATGCGTGCTGCTTTGAATGGAAGTCAATTGTCATGGGCAGAGAAACAGGAATCGAATCGTGAGTGCTTAACTTCACTTCTGCTGAAAAAAAAAAGAGCCACGGCGGCCTTTTTCTTCTTTTCGGATGAATCAACGAGGCGTTTGACTACCCTATTGGGGAGAGAGAGATGTGAGCGGTATAGGTGATGTTGATGCTGTTACTAGAATGGGGAAAATGTAATGGTGTGTGTGTATGCAGCGAGTGCCTCAATACTGCCCCCTCATAAAACCATGGCGAATCCAAAGAAAAAGAAATGTCAGAGCGGAAAATTGTGGTGAAGCATTGTGGAAAAAAAAAAAGATGCTGGGAAGCCGAGATTCGCGCTTTGGCGCCCGCTAAACCCTAATAAACGCGTCGAAGCGGCATTTTAGCACGAGGCAAGAAAATATTCCCAGCAACACCCCGACGCTGCTGTCAGTGGGTGCGTGTGTAGGGAGGTGAACGTCCCCTCAGGTATACAAACATATTTGTATTTTTGAATTGCTCTGTGAGGAGAATAGAAGCTGCGGCATGGGTGATAACAATGGAAGGGGGCTCACGTTTTGTCTTTGCCCTTTACATGACGCAAATACCACGCGGACCATGAAGAGCGTTCCCCCTCAGGAATGGATGCATAGCTCTGATAATCTGCTGTGTCACGCTTTAACTTCAGCCAGCGCCGAATCGTCTCCTCGCTCGCGGCGTCATCGCCGAAGAGCTCGTTTTCTAAAAGAGGCACGTCACAGAAATCTACGTGCCGCAATTGGTCTGCTGCGTTCTCGTCCAACAACAAGTCATCAATCAACTCTTCAATCATTGTGCGATTACTGTCCAAATCTGCTGGAACGCTGCCAGTGGAACCAATATCCTCAAAAATCTTGGCGCAGTGGATATCTTTCGTTGCACTACGGTTGATGCCAGCCCTCTGGCGAATAGCGTCATGAATTGGGACTCGCTTTTTTACGTTAGTGAGGAATTCCATCGCGGTGTCCCGCCGCTCCTGCAGGTACCTCTGCTTCCAGTGAAAATCGTCCGGTCCATCTGAAAAACTTGAAAAGAAGCGAGTGGAGCCTTTGACCACTTCAGTCATAATGCACAGAGTTGATCGGACGCATGTGCCAGCCCTCATTACTCCTCACAGTCCGCGGCGCCCTGGTGCTGAAATCGTTATGAGCATTTGGTTGCGGGAGAAAATATTTACATATATATATATATATATATATATATATATAATGTGTGTGTGTGTGTGTGTGTGTGTGTGTGTGTGTGCGCGCGCGCAAAAAGAAAAAATGGTATATGTGTCAGGAAATGAATCCATCGAACAAACGAAAAAAAAAAGAGATCAGAAGCGTGCATGAGAAGCGGAGAAGTAGAAATGTTCTCAAAGGAAAATTTGATGCCCCCTCCAAAAAAAAAAAGCGGGGGCGTTTTACGTTTTACTGTATACCCCAAATTTAGCTTCTTGCCGATGAATTTGATATTTGTGTAGAAATGTGTGCCACTGAGGCTCCCTCCCTGCGACTCTTCTGTTCTTTATTTACCGTTGGACAAAAAAAAAAAAATATATATATATATACCACGTGAACAGTCTGTGAGCGTAAAGCCATCATCAGAAAACACCATTCATGAAGAAGTAAACGCGCGTATTCCCCTGAATCGACACCTGAATATCCCCACACCTCTCCCTATTAACTGCAGCGCCCCTGCGTCACCGCACCCACCTGGTCAATGAGAAGCTACGAGATTACTGAACCGCGAAAAAATCTTGTGAGTAAAGAAAGCGGCCCCAGACGGCCACGCCTTCCATAAACGAGAAGGTCCCATACGCACAACTTCCAGACACACACAGTGAGAATAAGCGCAGGAACCCTTCTCTGTACGGCTCTATATCGGCTTTGGCGTCGAAAGCGAGACACAAATGTGCTAAACTGTGCGGGACACAAGGTCTAAGAGGCTCATCAATGAAGCCTGTGGCTCTGCCTTCACATGAGTGTACGGCGCATCAGGCATACGTGCCATCAGCTACGTAAGTTTCGCCATCTTCAGTTAGAATAAAACAGCAACACCGATGCCATCCGATAAGTACGCACTGGTGACCGTGGACGCCGCCAGGCCCCTCACACACTGCCCCTTTTTCCCCTCATATTCAAAAAAGCAGAGCCCTTGTTTTGGGAATTGTTCACTATTGACCCTGAAATTTGCCGCAAGTACATCCCAGATACATCTCCACACTCGACATCACAGAAAGCCGCCTCCACTCTGCCCGAACATGTTTACCTACCTAGGGATTGATTTTGAGTGAAAAAAAGCAGAATCACCGAGATGCCCAAGACAGTTGTGAGCAACGAACTTTTCAACCTTTGCATCATTATCTCAGCACATGACAGTGCAAGGCAAACGTACTGGCCAACCGCCCCCACACCCTCTCCCGAACCCGTCCTCTGGTTGCAGATCTAGCTTCTAATATGATTTCCAGAAACCCGGTAACTGTGACGGGTACATGCATCTCACTTTTGAAGAGATTTGGTTCTTCTTGCCACGTCGAGCCATCTTCTCGCCGTTCTGCACTCCCCTTCGCATACACACACACACGCGCGCACACGCGGTTCCTGGCCACCGAAAACCAGCTGCCCCTTCAAAGCAAACATATATATATATATATATATATATATATATATATATACGCAAGCCTGTGGACTCGGTGAGAAGGATAGACTTTCCTTCCTCCTCCGAACTACCTCCACATGCCCCTGGCAGCGATGAAGTCGACACCATTGTCTCATTTCTAAACGTGGCCTGCAGCCCGCAGTTAAGGGCGCGAAAACCTCCAGACTACCGCCCGCTGTCACATTTTGTTGTCACTGCAGCCTTTTGGGTTAGCGGCACCTGGTAAAAAGGGGAACAGTCCCTAGTCGGAAAAATGAGTATTTGTACACTGGCAGCTTTCTCAGTACCTCTCTCGGGAGGGGTGTTCGTGAGATAATTGAACCTCAATTCTCTCCATTCCTGTTGGCCCTTGACCACATCATCCAAACTCTTCTCAGACTCAATAGACTCTCCCCGCACCACTGTGAGAAACGCAACCCATCACCGAGTTTTCATTCGACGCAAATCTAACCAGAGCTACCTTTCGTAGGATGCTCGCGTCGTCAAGTGTAAAGCTTGCACAGACGGGCTTCTGTACCGGACCCCATCCACTGTCTCAACGATTCCTATTAGGTGAAAGAACCTCAACCCATCCGTCTACATGTGCGTACGCCACAGTGCCACACTGGGGAATGAATTCGACAGCTAGAGTGTTTGCAAAGTAGTCTTATACGGGCCTTACGGGGTTTTGGGGAGTGTGCAGTCAACGTCATCCCTGCCGCCAGCATCGCACTGTCTGGCCGACAAACAAACCTTCCTCAAGTCGTCATGGTTGCCATGAAATGCATCCTCGCACGAGGAGCCCCTAATCCCTGCCACCAACTTCTGCAGACTACTCACAAACACTGTGCCTCCTCGCTCATGCAATACTTAAAATCTCCATTTTGTCCAAAGTGTTTGCTTTTGATTAGTGAAATGTAACATCTTCACTGAAAAGGTATTTCTACGCATCGACAAACCTTTTTGCTGGATGGTGAGTTCTACCCGGCGCGATCAAACAGCCGCGGTGAAAAATGTTTTGTTGAAAATGCGCAGTAGGGTTCGTGCTTTAGATTGTCAGCGGGGTTTCGGGTGCGTGCTGTTCACGTCAATCCTTTCAACTTGCTCACTAGCGCCCTATCCAGATATATCTTCAGCAGTAACAGAGGCTCATGATCAACCCCTCCTTTACGGGTGACACTTACAGAAACACACTACCGCTGGAGTGCAATTTGCACCTCAGCTGAATCCCCCAACGAATCTCTTGTCAAGGGCCAGCCGCTCCCCACGCCAGTTACAACATCCCTTTGCTCAAGCGCACAAAATCAGTTTAATGGAATCATCTTTGATTCTGTTTGAAGAACAGACTTCGAGTGAACTGTATAAGTTTACATTGCAGTCCTTTTATAGCCCATCAAATATCCGTTTACGAAAAGACTTGCGTATCAACAGTCTCCTACACACCGCTCGTTGACGTCTTCTTATAAAGCATATTAGGTGCCACTCCAGTTACAAGAAAACAGTACTGATTCTCATATTCAGCTTCCTGCTACTACAAACATCTCATATCCTCTGTTTATTGTCACCATCCTCTGTGCCCACATGATCGACCCTCATTTTTCGTCAAGGACTATCCATTTTCTCCAAAACGAGAAAATACTGAGAATGAGTTTCACGTTACAGACAACAAAGTGTTGTATACCACTTCCCCGATGTCTAGGCATCCAATCAAATATCGTTTCGACAGCATCTATACGACATCTGCCTGTCGGTGGTTTATAATACTGACAATCTGTTATTTCCACCGGGGATCCATTTTGAAATCTGGCGGTGAAACATGCAGTTTTTGAGAAGTTTCTTTATTATAGGGGCAGCTGGCTTTGAAAACCTCCAAATAGCCTTGGAATACGTCAGTGCCTGGAGACGTTGTGCAAAACCCGTACTCCTACTAACGAGGCATGCCTTTGTTAGTTGTTAAGTCGTGGAATATGATCCTGTTATATGCATCGAGAAAACCGAGAAGTCTCATCGGATTTACCATCGCAACCTGCAACAAAAGAGTACCTCACTACTGTGGGAGCCTCATTGGCTCGATTCGCGTGTGCTGCCGCACATCCCTCCCTGGGACCAGACACAATAACTCATTATACTTTTTTAAATCCAAAAATTGACTCACCCCGTCATCACTGTGTAGGGACACACCCAACCAATTGTAATGGTGTTTAATGGCTTCCCTAACAAATGACATCGATGTATCTAACACCGTCTTGGTTTTTTTCACGCAGTGATACCGAAACTCATTCAAGTCTCGAATACATAAATGCACACCGCGCCGTTGACAAAGTACTCTGTATATGTTCTCCATCCGGATTGGCATCCTCAAGATCACTAGCAACCGTATCAACTGTAGATCATTCGCAGATTCTCGGCATGCATCTTTTACTGCATAGGATCCAACTTCTTGGCGGAGATACCTTAATGATCTCTTTACTCAGCCCTCACAACATCTTGTCAAAAGGCCCGTTTAGGTTAATCCTTATGCCCTTTTCTTGGACCACGGTTAGGGGTATAATGGCTAGCAGCTTAGCTTGCACATACCTCTACCCCTGCGTTCCCCTTTCCGTTCTTTTTCCTTCAGAGGTAACACCAGGGATTCGTATGGCTCAGCTAAAAATGCAAAGAGTTGTTCGTCGGTTGCTTCTCAGGCGCGAAAAAGTGCTTCACATTTTCTCCTGAAGGTAATCCTTTCATGTCGAATTTGACCATTGTCGCAGGCATATCTTTGAAGCGAGCCCGACGTAAGTATCGTTAGTATTTTCATTCACCGGGTATCGTAGTTGGCGCAACTTGACAATCCACTTTTGGAGTAGTTGCTCCGTATCAACGCACCTCTCCTGGAGGGAGAGATTACTGCTGACTAGAATAGACCATCCTCTTTACAAACCTCATCTCCACTGTCTTTTAGGAAAGACAGCTGACAATTTTTTCTGATAAAAAAAAAGAATACCGCATACTTCACGTGATTAGAATGCTCACTCATAAAAACGAGAGAATATCCAAACAGCTTGCTTTCAGGTCGAGTTAACTCATTGAAACAACATTAGTGTTTCGTCAAAGCTAGATTTCAGACCAGTCGACCCAGTGAGCCACTGCTTCTCTCGTGAAATAAAAGAGACTTAATTATCGTCATCACATTAATTCACAAAAATACCTGCAGTATTTTATCACCTGGAAAATACAGGAAATGTAACAGACTCACTGCACAGATGTGAACAGAATGAAAGCAGAAAAAAATGAAATGTATGTCAGTCGTACATATATATATATATATATATATATATATATGTGACGAGAAAGAGCAGATACAGGTAATGCGCCGTTCGTGAAACAGGTAACACGTGTTGCCGATACTATTTCAAGTACGCTGTATTCGTAAACTTGATCCTCAGATTTCGGCACTGTTGTCCGGTCTCCTTGCGCCACCGTCACCTTTAGGGTGGCATTGGCGTCTGCAGAGGTAATGGGCTAAAGCAGTTGCGCGGATTTACTGAGGGGCCAATGGTGCATCGTAAGCTTTCCTTTTGTATATATTTTTTTGATTCTTGAACAGCCGACCGGGTGCTGGGGTCACTTTCGGTGAAAGGCGAGGGGTTATCCTAAAGGAAAATCTTTATTTTTAGTTTTAGCTCTGCTGCTACCTTAAATGCTATTTCTTGACTCACAGATGGGAGCATCGGGTGCATCCTCTGACAGTGCAGTGGGGGACAACATTTTCTCCTTTTCTAAGAAAACATGGATAATTATATAGCGCAAAACAGTGTGGGAACTCAAAGTTTCTGTAGGGAAACACTTTCCAGAATCGAAAGATCAACATTAATATCTGCAGGCAGCTCACTATTTTTGAGTGACTTCAGTCGATTCTGTAGACCGTCAAGTTCCGTATCGTATTTTAGTTGGATGCAGTAGGATGAGTACTTGTTTGTACCCCGGGCTGTCTCCAGGCCGTTTATCTTATAGGAGAGGAGCCCTATATTATTCTGTGTCGCTACTGCCGATTGGGTGGTAGCATCTTCTGTTGCAAAAAACAGTTGTTCGATTGTTTCGCAGGTGCATGGTTTGGCAGTTTTCAAAATGAACGTGTTGGAGTTGACGATCTGGTCTTCGGTATTCACGCAACAAAAGTAAGCACTACCAAATGCGGAGATTACATTTTTTGTATTGTTTAATACGTCGGGGTAAAGCTTGCTCAATAATGAGAAGACGATACCGGTCATGTATGCATCATATGCTGCTTCGTGTGCTTTGTTTTGCAGCTTAACTGTGGAGTCGTTGTAGCTGTGAAATCCCAAAGGAAGGTGGTAATGTGTTGAAAATTCTTCGGGAGAAAAACCAGCTCGCCGCCGACATTCCCAATACAGAGACTGGAGGTGTGTTATCAGAAAAGCACTGTCACCTGTCAGTTTGGTAGCCATAGTTTTGGTGTCGTAAATGACAGGCAGCAGGTCCTGCAAGATCATCTTGAATTCTGTGTAATCCTCGGGAAGAGTCTTCTCGTGCATGTGGATCATAAACATGACGTCTTGCATGAAATTGTGACCGACAATTGGTTTCCGGGCTTGAACAAGAGCTTTCCAAAATTTTCGGAAGCCGAGCTGGCGCGTTTCCTCCCGCTCACGCCGCACTCGTTTTTTTTCGGAATCGCCACGCCACTCGCTCGTGCTTTGTTTTGTCAGTGTAAACTTTATTTTTTGTGCTAACCATGGCTTCCCACTGTAGCTGACGAGGATGTGAGAGTCTTCGCGATGTTCGATGAAGCTCCTGAGGCGCTGTGCAAAATTTGTGGTGCAGCACAAATCTTTTGTTAGCGACAGACTGTCGGTAGAAAGCCACTCATCGATTTCGCGAATAAATACATCGGCGATTTGTCTCTCGTCCTCGTCCATGAAGAGGCTCGCATCGTTCTCCTGGTAGGTCGCTTCTTGCTCTTTATTGCAGTAGGGAATACCCGAGGTGAGCCACTTCTGGAAATTCATATGGTTCTTTGACAGGAAAGAAATAGCGGAGAGGTTAAGACGCAGATCTCCGCTGTCGTTGAGGAGGTAGAAGTTGTATGGACGGACTTCGTAGGAGCCACTGTCAGATTTTATGAAGATAGCGATGCCAATTTGAAATGCGTTGAAGGCTTCAACAGCCACACGCTTGGCGTGGTACACTTTCCCTGGCGAGACACCGGTGGGCGCCGAGAAGCCAGGTAGGTCAACACCCGTCATTTCCTGGTCGACTGCACAGAACTCGCAACGGTTCAAGTCGCGCACAAACTCTGTGAAGGCCAATTCATAGTCGAATCGTGTTACATCCATCGCGCTCGCAAGAAAAAGGTTTTGGGTGAAAAAAAAATTAGTATATGTTCCTGCGATGTGAGCGCGCAAAGAGTTATGATCCGATATTCAGTTCCGTAAACCACCTATGCGTGAATGTATTTGGCGCTTTGATGTTATGAAACTGGGTGTGTTTGTGTCACAATCGGCAAAGGTTGCAAGTAAAGCGGTGAAAATTAGCAGAAAAGTGGCAATGGTGTCAGAGGGCGGCAATTCATTTTGTACTACGGAAAACATATAAGGCAACCGATGAGAAACACTTCCTATGCAGGAAAAGAGAAATTGATATGCTGCACGTCGTATTCCCAAGAAAAAAGGCATTGCTGTATATGATACCTTTGCTTTCTCCAATGTATCAATATCCGGAGAACACATGCCGGTCCTGACGGCTTTTTTCACTCGACAACTGCGCGCGTTCATGGCGTTTGCTTTGGCGACGTAACCCGTGTGGGGGCTTTGGGGCCTGGTGGTGTGGGTTCGGTTCTTTCTTTCTAGTTGCCCGGGGCTTGGCGGGGGCGCTGCCGGATGCGCGTGGTGGCTCCTCGCCCTTTGTGTGTGTGTTAGCCTGTGGTTTCCGTGACCGCATGTGGCGTAGGGGGGGGAGGTTGTTAGACGGGGCCCAGAGGGAAAAAGCGGACCTTAGCAGAAAAGCTTCCATGCCCCTTGGGGGCACTCAAAATTATAAAGGTGGGTAGAGGCGCTGCTTAGTAAAAGTCGAAGCAGCGAATCTGGGTAACGCGTGCAGAATACAGCAGTGGAGCAGGTAATTTTTGCATTGGTGAATTACAGTACACACATACGATGTTGCCGCTGCTGCGTAATGCAGCGGATTCATAGCTCAGTGGTAGAGCATTCGGCTGCAGTCCGAATGGTCCCCGGTTCAAACCCGGGTGGGTCCTTGTTTTTCGCCCCGGCGGGCTTCGCCTACAAAACGAAGGCCGCGTTGGGCAGGCAGAATCTCTGGAGTAAAAAAAAAGAAAATGGTTCTGGGCGAGCCGCTGGGGAGAACAAAATGCGCTAAGAGTGTCGAAATATTTTCATTCTTGTGGGTTGGGGCTTCCAGTTGGCATTTCGGCTATGGATTTTGGACGGGCAGGATGCTGGGGCGGTTGCGGTGAAGATCCAGCGATTCCATAATTGGCGCGGTTGGGCGTCGGATTCTGTCGGGGTTGGGTGGTCCTTTCCGTGCGTTGGTGAAGTTGATCGTCTCCAGAAAACCCCCAGGGAAACAGAAGCCGGGAAAAAGTTTCAATGGGTCTGGTTCCGCTGGGTTGTGCCATGAAAATCTTTCGAGCTCATAATTGGGTCCTGTGAAAAAATCTGTGTGGGGTTTGGGGGCAGCACCGGTATTTATCCACCGCGCGCGGGTTTTTTTATACTCGGTTTTCTATGGGGAGCTAGTTGGTTTTTTTATTGCGGTCGAAGCGATTCAAGCACCAGTGGTGATAAAGTCGCTCTTCCGATGGGGCCGGGCGGCCGCGATTGGTGTGAAGAAAAGGCTAGCAGATCTGTTGGCATGGCGTTCGGTTTTCGTGGGTCGATCTTTTTGCCCCCTCAATGGTTGTCGCGATAGTTTGGCCATTCTGGATCTGAAAAGTGTTTTTTTTTAAAAGGCGATGTGTCCATTATTTTATTGGGTCCAAATGATTCAGACATTGCGAAGCCTCAGGGGCGAGTTGCCCAGGTTCAAAATAGCTCCTGGAATTATTCATGGGGCTTCGGAAAAAGAGCCGCCGATTATTTTCCGCAGTGGGACCTCGTGGGGCTGGCGGCTCCAGTGGCGCAGTTTCGGCGGTCCCAGGGAGAGGGGCGCCGGGTAGACTAGTGTCGCCACGCGCGCGTTGGGGCAGGGGTAATAAAACACACGCGGGGTTTTTTGAGAGGAGCAAAAACCGGTAGTTTTAAAGCTGGGGGGTTGCGGATTTACGTGCATTTGGGTTGCTTATGGGGACCGTGGGGGCTTTTCCCGCAGTTCTGAGGCAAGCTGGAGGTATTTGCGGTGGGCTGTGTTGTGTGGGGATGCTTTGGGAATTCTGGGTTGTTGGTGGGGTGGGTGTTTCTGGGGTGATGCCTTTGGTTGTGGCGGGTGGGGCCTGTGGGGGTGCTTGGCCGGTGGTGGGGGGTTTTGCGCTCCTGGCACCGCGCAGGGTTTCCGTTTACGGCCCGCCAGGGAAACCTCAAGCCTCCCCCCCCCCCCCCCACCACACACATAGGGGTTCTCGAAAGGGCGGTGTCGCGGCTGCTCGTGCGCGCCGGTTGTCGGGTCGCATGGGGCTGCCCACCGTTTCTTGCCAGCCAGGGCAAGGCTGCGCGGATCCCCCCCTCCAAAACCCGCGCGCCACATGTTTGGGGGGGGTTGCCTTCGCTGGGCCGCTTGGGGAGGGTGGGTGGGGGGTGTTGCCTCTCGGGGGCTGGGGGGGGAAAGGGGGGTGCTTGTCGCGGGGGGCCTTTGGGGTGGGGGCTTGCGGTTGTTGGGGTGTGTGGCCGTCTGGCTTGGCGTCTCGTTTGGGCGGTGCTTTTGGACTGGGGGGGGGTTCGCGCGGGCGCCGCTTTGGTGGTTTGGCCATGGGCGCCTGGATCGGTTCTTTAGGCAATCTCATGCTAAAATGCGTGGGGGTTTATTGGGGGTTGGTGTCTTCACTGGCCCTCTTCCCTCTACTTGTGCTCGGTGTGTGGCTTTCCTGAGCGGGGTGAGTGTCTATAAAAGGGGTGTGGTGAACCCCATCACGGTCAAAAGGATTTCGGATCCATCTATCATTTTATCTCGTGCTTCTATTGGCAGGGATGTGCGGGACGAAGGGGTCGGCATAGGTGCCGGAAAGAAAAAAGTGGTGCCCCCAAATCACCAAGCTTTGGTGACGGGCATTTCTGCAGACATGGGCGAAATTTTCGATGAGGGCAACGTGGGCTTAGGCGCTTTTAGGCCACCGAAATGCTCATCGATCAATTTTTATGTTTTATACATTTTCCAGCCCCTTACAATGGGGAATTATGTCGGCGCCGGGGGTCTGTGTTTTCTCAATTTTGCAATTGCACACCTAAACGCTTTCGGCGGCTGAGCGGGTTCATTGGACGAGGGTGTGCGTTTTCGTGTGTGTGGGATGCTGCGTTTGCAAAAAGAAAAATCCACTGGTATGGCCGGGATGTCTTTTGGTTTGTGGGGGGATCCGTCCCTCTCGCTGGGGGTTCGGGGCGACGCGGGGAGGGGGCGGACGCCCAAAGAGAATATCTGCTTCTGAAAAAATGCCACCTAGGCCTCGTGGTGTTTTTCTTTGGGGCTTTTTTGTGATCACCGAGAAAACCCATCTACCTGCCAGGGGTCGCCGAAGCTACCTAGATCCATTTTTGTATAATATCCAATAAAAATCTGACATTAAGAGCGCCGCCATCGCTACAGTTACTTATTGGAGGCCCGTGGCGCGGGTCACATGAAAAATGTTTCCTGGAATCGTGATCTTCCGAGGGGGATGAAAACTTGGAGGTGTACAGAATAGGGGCCGCCCCCAGGGTTTAACAGCGACGAAATTCAACCTGTCAAAATATCGCTCTACCTTCGAGAAAGTCTCTGGCCTACAAGAGGCAAGCGACACTCATAATCGCCAAGCGAATCCGCGCTTAGGGCAGGCGATTTGATTACAGTACCTCTAAAGCGAGTAAGGGGGAACACCCGGGGAAGGCAGACCATCCAAAAAAAAGAGGCACAGTTGTGATACGAAAAAAAATCACTTCCGACCCCAAGGAGGCTACAAAGCAAAGCCTACAGGTGCAAAAAGCAGTTGCCTCACCGCAATTTTCTCATGTCTGCCACCCGGGGGGCGCTTCGGCGCCGCGGGTCGCCCGTCGGCCTGTGGGGGCTGGTTCTCCATGGGCTTTTTTTTTTTTGGGGGGTGCGGTTGATGTGGGTTCGGTTCTTTCTTTCTGGTTGCCCGGGGCTTGGCGGGGGCGCTGCCGGATGCGCGTGGTGGCTCCTCGCCCTTTGTGTGTGTGTTAGCCTGTGGTTTCCGTGACCGCATGTGGCGTAGGGGGGGGGGTTTTTAGACGGGGCCAAGAGGGAAAAAGCGGACCCTAGCAGAAAAGCTTCCATGCCCCTTGGGGGCACTCAAAATTATAAAGGTGGGTAGAGGCGCTGCTTAGTAAAAGTCGAAGCAGCGAATCTGGTTAACGCGTGCAGAATACAGCAGTGGAGCAGGTAATTTTTGCATTGGTGAATTACAGTACACACATACGATGTTGCCGCTGCTGCGTAATGCAGCGGATTCATAGCTCAGTGGTAGAGCATTCGGCTGCAGTCCGAATGGTCCCCGGTTCAAACCCGGGTGGGTCCTTGTTTTTCGCCCCGGCGACCGGCGGTCCGGTTTGTCGGGGCTCGCCGGGTCCCCTCCGCGGCCCCTCGCCCGGAACTGGTGGTCCGCGGGAGGCATCCCCCACCAAAGGCGCCACCCCAGAGGTTCGTGGTCGCGATTTTTTTTTTTGCCCAGGTGTGGGGGTGATTGGTTTACGGGGCATAGTTAACAGGCGACCGGCTGGATCAAGAGGGAAAATCAGCAGCGATGAAAAGGGACAATGTTGACCTGGCAAAATTTTGCAAAACTAACGCTACCCTCTCCCAGGCATTCTGACAGCCAAAACCTTTTAGGAGTGAGGGGCGGCACCTGCCCGTTTGCCCCTGCTACGCAGTTTGTTGTCCATGGGGATCGTGCTCTTTGGAATGGGAGGGGGGGTGTGCTTTCGTGTTGGTGCTTTCGTGTTGGTGGGTTCTTGTTGGTCTGTTGGTGGTGCAGGCTGTTGATTTGGATGACGGCAACATGGCGTGGCCGAACGTCTTGCTACTGTTTTTGTGGCTGGGGCGGGGGGGCGGTCGGATGAGGTACTGCTTTCTCTGAACGAATGCGCCGGTGAAAAGGTATGATTGTGGGGCTCTCTTTCGCGAAGGCCTCTGGTCAAGCGGAAATTTAGAGAGAGATGCAGGATTTGGTTATGGTGGCCTCTGAGGGCGTGATTTTTTTCGCCTGAGGGGGGAGTGGTGTTTGCTGCTTTCCCAGCTTCTTTTTGCGACGGTTCCATTGTTTTTTATTTATGGGGGCGGTCAGAAACTTTTGGTGACGAAGTGGGTTCTATCACCTGGCCGCTCGGGGCTGAACGCCATCCCCTCATCGAACCCGTTTTACTGACATCGGGAAAGCAGCCGTGCGGGGCGTGCCCAATGCCGATTCCTCGCAGGATTTGGAATCAGGGTGCTTTTTTTTTTTTTTAGGGGGATCATGGAACGGTGGGGAGAGCATGTTTGAGGGAAAAACCGGTTTGGGTGTGTAGGCGGCGGTCCTTTTATTCTGGGTAAAGTTCTCCGGCCTTCGATTGCAGAAAGGTAGCGGCGTCACCAGTGCAGGTTGCAGGCGCCGTGGTGCTCTCAAAGGTTGTTTCCTCGGTTCTAAATATGCACTGTTTAAATAACTAGACGGTTGGAGCGGTCGTTCTTCGTTTTTACTCGTTCTTCCACCTTCGTTTTCATGCCTGCTACGGCCACGCCTCCTTGAATAAACCCAATCTTTGGTGTTTTTTTTTTGTTTATTGCCGTCGGCGCTTTCTTGGTTGACGAAAAAAAGCCACGTCTGCGTGAGAAAACCAAGCTCCCCTTACCGATCGGCTGCGTGGGCACGAAAAGGTCAGGGACTGTTCACGCACAGCGGCTTATGGCAAACCTCCGCCGGATGCCGTGGAGGCCGCTCTCTGACGAGGGGGCGTGCAAACTGGAAAACTGCTTCCAAGTTTCTGATTCCAGAAAAAGTGATGAGAGTGGGGTTTGAACCCACGCCCTCGAAAGGATTGGAACCTTAATCCAACGTCTTAGACCACTCGACCATCTCACCTTGCTTCCTGCAAGGGAAGCAGAGAAGTGTATAAACAAATCCCCCGATGGAAGAAAAAGTTTAGCACCGATTGGTTTCGATCCAACGACCTATGGGTTATGAGCCCATCGCGCTTCCACTGCGCTACGGTGCTGCTGACCCGTACAGTGGATTTACCTCAAATAAGCTAGAGCCCCACATATGAAACTAAGAGTCCTCACAATGTGGTCGTTTGGTCTAGTGGTATGATTCCTGTTTTGGGTACAGGAGGTCACGGGTTCAATTCCCGTAACGACCCTTTTTTAGCA
>CM007320.1:3529726-3557567 GCA_000333855.2 Endotrypanum monterogeii
AAAGGAAGCAGAGAAGTGTATAAACAAATCCCTGGATGGAAGAAAAAGTTTAGCACCGATTGGTTTCGATCCAACGACCTATGGGTTATGAGCCCATCGCGCTTCCACTGCGCTACGGTGCTGCTGACCCTTACAGTAGATTTACCTCGAATAAGCTATAGCCCCACGAATGAATCTAAGAGTCCCCACAATGTGGTCGTTTGGTCTAGTGGTATGATTCCTGTTTTGGGTACAGGAGGTCACGGGTTCAATTCCCGTAACGACCCTTTTTTGGCAGTATTCGTGCTGCGTCTTGGCGTTTTCTGTTCGCGTTGGTGTTGCTCGGCTTCGTTCGTGGTTTGGGGGGGGGTGCCGTTGGCGTTTCGGCCGGTTCGCCTGGGCTTTCCCTTTGACCGGTGGGGCTAGTGTGCGGGGCCCCCCGATCGGGGGCATCGCGGCGGCGCCGAAGGCCGGCCTCGCCGGGGGTGGGGGCAGGTAGGTGTTTTTGGCCGAGCGGGTTGAGCTGCAGCTCCTTCGCCTACATCTCATTCCTCTGAGGGCAGCCGGTGCAGTTTGCCAGAGAATATCTGGGGGCATTGGGGGCAGACAAACCTTCTCGCTGCTATTTCCTTCCCCTGTACTGTTCCGTCGAGCATCTGTCGCACGACTATCCTGACTCCGTTGTGGTGCTGTCTAGTGTACCACACAAGGATAGACCGCTGTGGCTCTTTTCGGACCTGTATTTTGTTTGACATCCCCGCTGATTAGCGGAGAGGGGGGTCTTTGAATCTTTGCTGTCACCCCAGATTGCTGGTGACGTGGCTGACTCTCTATGTGGTTGCGGAAACCGGGTGCCTGCCCCAGCCTTTGCGGGCCAGGTCTGGTGTCGACGCTTGGCTTCCCCCACGACAACTTTTTTTTTTGGGGGAGAAAAGAAAGAAGTTGAAGTGAGGGAGAAGAGGACGTTTTTTTTTTTCGACATCTGCTGTGAGACCTCGTCTGTATATGGTGTGGCGCAATCAGATGAACTAGTGTGAGGTGGAAGGGTGCGTTCGGTTTTATCTAGGGTTCAAAAATGCTTTGTCTTTTTTTTCTATATGGTTATGCTCCAGCGGCGACGCTCGGGAACCCACTCCCTCTCGGGCGCTGTTTACACGTAATTACACACACACACACACACATTGTCCACAGCGACTCTCCTGCGCGTCATCAGATATCCTCCTCCGCTGACACACGACGACTCGTCATTGCGGCGCGGCGCAGCTCCACGAGGCGCTTCTGCTGCTTTGCTTCCTCGCGAGCCTTCACGCGCAAATTGACACTCGCCGCTGTATCCTCTGTCTTTTTCACAGATATATTTTTTCGCGACGCTGCGGAGGCCTGCAGCTGCTGTTGCTGCGCGGCATGAAATTTCAAGGCGCGCTTCGGCAACGTTACGGGCGTCTCCTGGCGGATTTCCGCCACCGGCCTCAGGCGCTGCCGCAGCTCCTCAACTGCTTCTTTCGTTGGTGACGTGCGGTGTTGCATCGAAAAGCCGATTAGCGGCACCACTGTCACAGTCTCTTGCGTCCCGTCCCATATTTCTGTTAAAATCTCAACGTCGTCCGCATCTGACATGCTTGGCACTCGGAGTCCTTTTGCTGAATGCAGCTCATCTTTTTCGGACTGCAGGGTTGCTTCGAGAACTTTTATGCGACCGGCTGGTGGGTTGCGCAGCGCGCGAAGTGCTGAAATTTCCTCCTTGTTGCGGTCCACGTAAAGCTGGACTAGCTTTGCAATAGTCTCGTCCGGTACGGCACTGGTTGTGCAACCGAGGGCAATGCACTGTTCCCGAAACCAGAAAAACCGCATGAACTGCAGAGTCTGCTCCATCTTGAGTCGGTTTTTCTGTACATCAAGCCGTGCGGCGCGCTTTTCCTTTTTCTCCAGTTGCCGCACCGAGCGGTCGCGGGGGTGGGGCACCGCACGCTTCTCCCGCGCTACGTTTATTAATGTACGGCGCATCGTGTAATAGCGGGCGCAAAGGGCTCGCACACACACACACACACACACACACACAGACACACACACACAGGGACTTGAGGAGGCGAGACACGGAAGGGAGGGGAGGGGTAAGGAGGAGAGGAGTGGGAGTCATGCAGATTACCGAGGGACTGTGACATTGCACAGCGAAGGTAAAGACGCACACATCGTGCTCTAGGTGTGGCAACTCTCAACAGATAAGCGTAATCCAACACCAATACACCACACTGCCAACGCCGTGAAAAAGGTCAATAGCGGAACGGTTATGCTCGCACCCAGCGACGGCCAAGATGTGTGAAGAATATATGCAGATCGCATAATCACCGCTCGAAGGAAACAATGAACTTGTATACGCACATTGCCCAGCATACCTTTCATTCTACCGCACAGGGTGGATTCAGCCCCAAACTTGACCCCCGGCCTGCCACGCAACATTCACCTCCTGTGAGTCAGTGGCACACATTTGTAATGCCAATGCCGACTCCACGATCCCAGCGATGGTCTCTGCCGTAAGCTCCTTTCACCCTTCGCTGGAAAGTCGCCTGTCCTCCCCTCGCGCCAGCTGCAGTGAGGCGTATCCGTCGGGTGACTCAAGCTGGCCGACCGCTGGGCACTGAGAGCTAAACAAGGTACGTCAGAGTCACGTTGGCACTCGGTGCGTGATAGGGGTGGTTGCACCTGCCCTCACGGACGCCGGTGACTCCAACGCTGCGCCACCCCCGAATTCAAGCGCCCACAGCAGTAGTGATTTCCAGCCTTTATGTTGCTCACCTCAAAGGACACTGGTCCTTGACCTTTGGATGCGCCTGTTTATGCATTGACGCGCTTGCGTGCGCCCGTGTACACACCTACACGCTCCTGTAGAGAGATCCTTTTCATAACTGTAACCCTTTAGTGACAGAAGAGGTGCTCATTTGTGACAGGTCACTCCAACAAATGGTAGCTTTTGATATTCATTCGGTACAATCGGGGATGGTAGACGCTCTGTCCACGGCCCATAGGATAGGATTCTCACATCACTGTGCTTGGGAGAAACACTACGCTGCTCCAGTGGGTGATGGTTCCCGTGTAGGGTACTGTAGTAGTGTTTGCTGCTGATCAACATGAGTTTTCGTAATTGAAGAGCAGCCAATTCTATAGCACATGGCAACACATCCTAAACATCGAAGATCTGCTGCACAGTATGACCGGAGGGTAATGGATTATGAGAGCAGAGGAGAGGAAAGAAGGGCACACAGATGTGAAAAGAAAACTTGTAAAAACGTCGAGTGGTCGTTGCTGAGCAGCGAGGGAGGGCGAGGGACAGCAGGGAAAACAAAATACCTCAATGGATAATGTAGAGCGGGGTTCAAGTAGCGCTGGAGGGCTAATGAGCGGGCTGGTATGTATGGGATCCTTTGCAGCGACTATACTCTTCCGTGTACTCGCTATGAAAAAAAAGTCGGTGCCTGCGTGGTCGTATGTATGTAGGAAAAGGGGAAGGTGAAGGCGGAGGGCAGAACATGCAAGGTCGGTTTGGAGGTGGCGAGAAAGGCAGAGGGTGTGCGTCGCTTCCAAGGAAGACAGAATTCGCCAGTGCAACTCGGTTGCTGCAGCGGATGGCATGCGAGAGGTCAAGATGGATGCACATCGATGTGAAGAAGAGCATCGAGGACAAGTATTGGGAGGTGTAATTTGGAGTTGTGAGAAGCGCTTTTCACGTGAATCAACAGAGTTCTCTCAGTGGTCCATAGAGGTTAGATGTAAGCCAGAGAATGTATCACAAGACACAGACATCCATACACATACACACACAGAGGGTGGATAATACTGGCCCTCAACATAGTTAGCGCAGCGCTCTGGATATCGTTTCATACTATGGCTCACGTATGATTAAAAATACCTTTGCTGTCGTCTTGAATTTCAGCCTTACCCATTCTTGTATGAGCGCATGTTGTGGCAGAGAGGGGGAGGCCCGGTTACACTACACCGACGTCGTGAGGAGGTACAACGTACGAACGCCTTCTATGCTTCGTGTTCACTCACTGACGCACACTCAGACGTGACCAAAACCAAGGGCCCTCCCCCAAAGGAGGCGTCGAGGTGACATGCTATGGGGTGAAAGGGTCGGCGTTGCTTCACCCGGTGGTTAGAAAACACAAACCACTCGGCCGTCGAACCTCTTTTTTTTTTTCTAGATGTTTAAACAACAAGAAAATATCTGATCCATTTCTTCAGTACTTTTCGAACACCACAGCTGGGTGGATTGCCTTGCAATCGTCGCACACTGCACCGATGTCTTCGTTCCACCACTTCGGACGGTTCTTCTCGCACAACCCACACGGCTCGAACGTTTCTGTCTTCGGCGCTCGCTGCAGGCGAGGCTCAATGCGCTTCTCATAGACCTGACTGCGGATGAGATCGATGCTGTTTCCATCTTCGCCAAGGTCGACAGAAGGTGCCCGGGCGAGGATGGAAAGGATGTCCTCGCGGTCGGCGACGCGGGAATCCAGCCGCATCAGTTCGTACACCTCGTTCGCTTCAGTGGAGCTCTTGATAGCAAGCAGTTCAGTGCGGAAGTGCTCAACGATGGCGAGACAGAAGCGGATGAGGAATCGCATGCCACCTTCCATGAAGGAGTCCAAGAATGTGAAGAGTTCATTGAATTGCAGCACGTGAATGCACAGACCCGTCAATATTTTCTGCAGGTACGTGTCGGGCCAGAAATTGAGCTTCTCCAGGTGCTTCGCCACCTCGGGATGCTTCTTCTGCATGAAGTACTCAACCACCCACGCACTCGTAGCAAAGCCGACCGCCTCCGCTGCCCAGTGCCCTTTCAAGTATTCCGTCGCTACAAAGCGTATCACCGCTGCCGTTTCGGCTTCCGTCAACACAAGCATGCACAAACCAGCAAGGTAGCTCATAGCCTGACCATATGCATGGAACTCGTGGTACATGGCGTTCAGGAACGCTACCATCTTTCGGCGGTGGTCTGGATGGAAGAAGGTTCTGTCGGCGTCCTTGATGATAACGCGCACCACCTCTTCATCCTCGTCTTCCAACTCCACGTACTGCACAGGCTTTTTGTAAAAAGAAGCCTTCTGAACCCATTTCTCCAGCCGCGTGCGCAGCTCATCCTTATGCATCTCTAGAAATCCGTTGTTCAGGTTCAGCAGCGGGGCCCTCTCCACCACCTCTGCCTGCCAGAAAAGGGGCATATCAAAGTAAGGGCCTGTAAAATGTGTCGGTGTACAATACTTCACAGGCTTTTTATCTGACACTGGGTCCGGAGTGGCTGCCTCGGCGGCGGCACCAAATCCAGTCACAGCTGGAGAGGGGGTCGGTGCAGCTGTTGCCTCAGCTTTCTTGCCGAAACCAAATGAAATCGGTGCAGTCGTATCGGACGAAGATGTCTCGGTGGTTTTCGCCACGTCGCCGAATCCGAACGCTGTTTTCGCGTCGGACGCTGGCTTGTCTGGTGTGTTCACTACAGCGCCGAAGCCAAAGGCGCTTGCGCTGTTTGATGCAGGTGCGCTAACTGTACTCTTCTGAGTCGTTGGCACTTCTCCAAGAACTGAGCCTTGAGTTGTCGACGTCAACTTCGATGCAGGAGCCTGGAGCCCGAACACTGAGGTTCCGGCCGCACCGAAAACTCCTTTCTGGGCCGATGGTCCTTTTTCCAGCTCCGAATATTGTGTTTCTGGAGTCCCGGTTGTTGATAGCGCCTCCGATGTTGCGTACATCTTCCACACCTCTGCGTCCGGCTTGCCTGATTTGGCTTTCAGCTCTCGCGCTTTTCGAAGAATGACACGCAGCTCATCATTGATCTTCTGCGCGTTTGTGTGGGCCACTTTCACATCCTCGAAGAAGTCAGCTGGTATGGAAGAGAACGACTGCGCGAACGACGCAAGGGCAGCGGGGTAGCTGCCGAAGGAGTCGAAGCATTCCTTGGCACGGGCCTCCTTGAGCCCAGTGATTTTTTGGAGGTGAGCGACCGTGGAGGACATCGGGATTTCTCCAAAGATGAGGAGAGGCTTTGTGGTGCTAAGGGCTAGAGAGTTTGCGCAGAAATTCGTTCCGCTGACACTGAGTGACGAAAGTAAAAATCGGATTGGCGCGAGGGACAGATTGTCTTAATGCAAAGGCTCAAGAAAGCTTAATCTCCTTAGATAAAAAAAAAGAAAACGCGAAATATTCACTAGTCACAACTGCACTCGGCACTTGAAGACGTTTGAGAAGTGAGGCGCAGGTCACTGCTTTCCCCACCCACCAGAAGAACGAAGTGAATGGTGGCGAACTCGTAGTTAGCGATTTTTTTTTTAAATCCCCAAGAGTGACTCCGTGTGGCTGGCGCGTAATAATTATAATAAAAGCTCTACGATGGGCAGGTTCAAGAGGCGGAGGAGGGGGGTGGGGTGAATGAGGATTGTCACAGTTCCAAAGCAAAGTAATTGAGAGGAAGAGAAGACGAGAAGGGACATGCGTGCGCCAGACGGTCAAGAACATGGAGAAATGCCATGTGGTGTGAATAAAGCGCAACCGACTTCTGGCGTCTATTTCATTGGCGTATTTGCAGCTTTTGTCGGTAGTTCAGTGCGTGAGGGGCACAATATGAATCTTACAGCACGTCATCAGTTCTTGACGACACTACCCATGAGGGGAGAGATTGCTAACGTGAGATGTTTGGCGTGGTTACTGGAGACACAAATTCTAATAGACATGCAAACACGGGCATATCAAATGCCAAGAAGACACCGGTCTTTTACCTAGGGAGACAGCAAGAGAACATTGTACATCATGGAAATGACGCAAAACCAGCCGACGGAACCAAGCTTCGGGAGTGGTGTGTCACAGCCGCCTGTACAAAGAATCCGCAAGGCACGTGTAAGCGCAAAACGGCAACAACAAAAGAGACGAATCACACACGAAGGCCGCTTGACTGAAAAGCAGACCAAGTCGATTGCTAACTGCTCCGACCGAGCGGTCGTGTTAGTGTACATCCGGTAGCAGTCCTTTCCCTCAACTCGTCTCCTGGTGCATATGTGCTCATCATTACCTCTCATTGTTGCTCACAATAAAAGGATACGTTGAATTTCTTGAAGTGAAAGCCTTCGCTCGGTCCAGGAGTTCACCCCGGGTGTGTAATAGAATTTGTAGAGCAGCGCCCCTATCTCATCATCTGTCATTGGCGTCTTCAGGCGATTTTTCAAGCAGTCCTGAAAATCCGACATGCCCAAATTACTGTCATAGGTAGACTGGGATGCGGATCGGAGGGATCGAATAGCAAGCGTACGGCGTGCCTCGATGAGGATAAGAAAGCGCTCCAGCGCTTTCTGCGCCTGCGCCACGGCATCGGCTTTTTTAGCTAGCATCATTGCACTTTGCACAGGCCCTCGCTGCACTGTCGCGCCGCCTCGGGCGTCGCCCCACGTCTTCACTGATTCGCGCGGCTTAAAGGTGGACATGAACTGCTGCTGCATAAGCTGCTCTGTGAAGTCAGATAGCGACACCCATCCATCTTTGTCACCATCGGCACGCTCCATCACGTTTGTCAATTCATCATCTGTCGCATGTATGCCGGCGTCACTTAGCACTTCACGCACGTTCTCCCGCGTCAGCCCTTGCGTCGAGGATGAGGCGTAGTGACGGAAGGCATCGGTGGTGCGGGAAAACTGCTGGTGCAGGTACGACGCTGCTAGGCTGAGGATTTCCTGAGTGCGAAAGTAAGATTCCTCCATGTTAGGCATTCCCATCTCTAGGTAGCGTTTCGTGCGTTCATCCATCTCCCTGAGTCGATAATCGACGCCGTCCAGACGAATGGTGTTGCCCACCTTCAGTTGCTTGGGATCCTTTACGTTGTCCACGGCACGGCGTGCGAAAATCTTTCCGCCAATGTGGCCGCTGTTATTCAACTGAAGCTCGTAGACAGAGACGGTATCATCTGCAAGGTAGTAGCAGACCATGAATTGGCGTCCCTCGTTTTCTTCTGACGGGTTCACCAGCTCGGCCCCGAAGCGGAAGACATCTTGGGCGTAGCGAGTCAGCTTCAGCACATCCTTCTCGGGAGGCGAGTCGTCGAATATCATCGTCGAGGCACCGAAGCGCTTTCCAGGGTCGCTGGTCCCTTTTCGTGCCTCCTTGCAACGCCGTTGTCGCTGCTTTGCCAAGGCGATTTCGTCTCCTTCGCATGGCGGTGCGGCGACGGCCGGCTCAGGGATGCCTCGCGCCTCCATGTATTTCCGTGTATGTTCGTCACAGTCGTAAATGAAGAAAGGCCGTGTGAAGATGTCCACCGTTGAGCCAGTACGCAAGTCCTCTGCAGTAAGGCATGGTGGCGGTGGTCCCTGAGGACGGTTGATCGTTTCGGTGGAGAGCAGCACCTCTCGTGACTCCCTTGGGATACGCCTCCGATGCACAAAAACAGGGCACGGATCGCGACCGTCGTTATCTGCTTTGTCGAACATTACGGCAATGCTCCCATCTGCCAGGAAGTAGTAGATGCGGAATTTCCTCTTTTCCCACACGGCGTAGAAGCGCAACACGTTTCGGTCGTACTCATAAAAGTCGCGTGCCTTTGTCCGTTCTGCCGGGGTGAGAAGGCTGGCATGCGTACCCGCACGCGTTGCTGCTTGAACTTCAAATACGCGCCGCATTTCTATGTGCTGCTCATCCATCCCACCGCGGTGGCACACTGCTTTGGCTTCAAACTCGTCGAGGGGGTACTCCAGGGGCTCAGGCTGGGGCATACCCATCACCTCGAAAAACTCGCGTGTGAAGGCATCGCAGTCGACGAGATGGTAATCCAACCCTCGGCACGTAATGGTGGCGCCAACACACATTCGGAACACGTCCACCTCGTCTGGCCTGAATCGTGACACTGTAGTGCCTTTCTGCAGACCGCTGTTTACCACCGCGGGTGTTTCAACGATACTGAGCGATCCATCGGCGAGAAAGTAGTTTATTTTTACTTTGCGCACGCGCCACGTTTCGATGCTGCTACCCACCACGTTCTCCGTGTAGTAGCCAAAAAATCGAAGTACTTTATCATCTAGCGTGCGCCACGACGGAAAGCGCTCGAGGATGACACGCACCGGAATACCACACCCTTCCGCCATCGAGACAGAGGCTACAGCGGAGCCGTCAAGTGCCGCTGCATCCTTGACGATCCGCGTACCTTCGTCGTCGATGGTGCAGTACTGTCTTTTCCCATGCGATGCGGGATGCTGCAGCTCAGCGAAAGTGAAGCCCGGAAGCTTGGGCAGCGCATTATACACTGTCTTCTCGCGGATGCTCATTTTTTTAATCTGCCCGCTGGTGCGGCTGATGATATATATATATATTATTTTTTTTTTTTTTCCCTCAGTCAATATTTTATCTGAGGTGGGTCTTCAGTTATTCTTCCTTGTGTCTGGAAGAGTGACTGACAGGGTATACTTTTCTTTGGCGTGAGATGAGATGAGATGGGATGGCGGGGGGATGCGCAGTCGCAGATTTCAGAAACGCGAGAGGGAGGGTGTGCGTGAGGGAAAGGAAGAGAAGGTTGGGCGAGATCGGTTAGGCCCATTCTGCAGCCGCCCGGAGTAAATAAGAGTATGCTTGTGTGTTTAGGGGGGTATATCACAGCAGCAAGACGAGCACCCAAAGATATTGGGCTGTACTTTTCTGAGTTTCGTTTCTGAGGGTTGCCAGAGAAGGGGTACTAGAGTGGTTAACAATTGTGCAAGTCTGAGGAGCGCTCGCAGAAAAAAAAAAAAATGCCATCTAAAATGAACTACTCATGAGAGGGGAGATACATATAGGAGAAGAACACCGCATTTATGAACAAACGAGGAAACAACAACAAAAAATATGGTTGGGCTTCCTCGCGAATCACGTGGTGAGTGACTTACACAGTAACTGTTACCGGTCCACTGCGTGCGTCACACCGAGGAGACAAGGGGCGTATAGTATAGATATAGCTGTGCGCGTGTTGGTTGTCAGTATTGACAAACTCAAAAAAAAAGAAAAAAGATAAAAAGACACAGAGGGTTCCTGAGCGAAGCAGAAAAAAGTTGGAAAGACCGTCGAGCAAATCACGCGCGAGTGATAAAGAGAGGGAGATCGAGAAAAAGAAAAAAAAATATGCAGATAAAAAAAGGGGGAGGGGAGGAAAGGGAGAGGATGCTGGGGTCAGCAAGGTGACCCACGTCACATGGATTGCGGCACACACATACGACCGGTTGTGTTGGGTGCCCATGCAGGTGAAGGGGTTTTATCTGTTTGTCAGCTCGCGTACACACCCCTGGACGGTTACCCGAAAGCAAGGTCATGCCAACCGCGAAGACAGTAATCGAGAACAGCCACACTGTCACACCCTCAACAGACGTTCACACACACACACACACACACACAGGGTTCAGCTGAAGGAAATTCGGAACCCCTCCCCCGAAAAGAAAAAAAAAAACGAATCGATACAGAAAAGAGAAATCATTGAGTTCAGCTGTCAAATGTCTGTGCATATCTCTGTCAAAAAGAAAAGTTTAAGTGTATACCCTCTGCGCGGCTTCCATGGAAACTAGTGGTCTTGGCTATGGAGATATACGCCCTCGATGTTGGCACGCTGCAGGACGAAGGAGAGAAAGGATAGGGGAAAATAGGGCAGGGAAGGGGAGATCAGACTCTTTTTCATGAGGTGTACTGTCACTCGACCAGTGCATTCAGACGCTTCAGAACCTTGAAGGTTTGCGCTGTGTTGTTCAGCGTGTAGAAGTGAAGGTGGTGATAATCGAGTCCAGAGGCGCGAATGTGCTCAATCATCTCCACGCACTGCTCGACGCCAAATCTTTTGAGTCCCTCAGGGTCTTCTTTTAGCTCGAGCACCCGCTTCTTTACATCGTCTGGCACGTTCGTCTTGCAAAGCGACACCATTCGCTCAAAGCCCGCGTAAGTTGTGATGGGAAGCAGCCCTGCTAGAATAGGAATGGTTATGCCGATTTCCCGGCAGCTCTTGACAAATTTCACATACACGGAAGGGTCGTAAAAAAGTTGCGTGATGATCACATTAGCACCAGCGTCCACTTTCTCCTTGAGGTAATTTAGCTCCTTCCGGTAGTTCTCCTCGGATATACTTCCATCTTCGGCGATCAGGCTCGGGTGGCCCTCGGGATAGCCGGCGACCGACACGCAAAAGTAGTCGCCGTAAGTGGTACGAATGTATTGCACGAGATCCTTTGCACACACCAGGCCGTCCGGGTTTGGCTGAAACTCCTCACCGCTTGGTGGATCACCGCGGAGTGCAAGGATGTTGCGGATGCCATGCGCCTTTGCGTAATCAAGTCCTTGTTTGATGAGGCCGTGGGGCATGTTGGTGCAGGTGATATGCATATTGATGGGTGTGTCAGGGTAGGTTTCCTGGAGGGCCTTGCAAAGGCGCATCGTGGTGTCGCTCGAGCGACCACCAGCGCCCCACGTCATGTCAAGAAAAACTGGTGACTGACGCATAATGCTGGGTATGAGAACATTCATCATCGTTTCCTCCGCCTTCTCGCTGCGCGGGGGGTAGAACTCATACGACGTGTACCATTTGTTCGTATCTTCAGCAGCAACAGCGTCACAGATGAGGCCAGTCATGGTGTCACGAGGGGATTTCCCTCTGAAATAATAACGGACAAGCTAGAATAGGCAGAAGAGATGCGTCCTCCACGCGAATGGTTTACTTCGGGGCTGATGACGGAGGTGGTGGTGGTGGGGCGTTAGCAATGGACGGCAATAGAAATCAAGGGGGGCAGGGAGGGAGGGAGGGATAAAAATAACTAGTCGTATAAGCCTTATAAATCAATGTGATTTGGGCAGCACAGCAAGGGTGGGAAAAAAAAAAAACGATCCGCACAGCTGACGCTCGAGAGTTTATACTTGCGGATACGTGGGCAAGAGTGCATGTGCAAATTTATGTGTGTGTCTTGATGTGTCGCTGTAAGTTTTATGGGGCGTGACTGAGGGAAGTGGCAAAGGAATGATGAGAGGGGCAGTTGTACAGTTCGCTACTTGGGCATATCAAATGTCTCGACAGAGCATCATCCAAGGTAACAAGAGGGCACAGGGCGCGATGCAATTTTGCCAAGGTTTCCAGTGTACTAGAATTCGGAGGGCGGGCGGGCGGGCGGGGGAAAAGGTGCCAGAAGGCAGAGATGGGTTTCCATACACGCGCTCAAAGCTGCTATCAAGTTTTATCGAGTTGCGCATATTGGACGTATTTTATTTCAGACAGTGCATACAAATATATTTCCACGCGAAGGGTCTCGAACAGATTTGCTTCCCACACACAAAAAGTAATAATAAAAACCAAGTTGAGTATGCTGTAAGACGTCAACAAGGAATGTGAGCACAAAGCCGATGCACACACGAGCACACCAATGCCCGCTCACCCTACAATACAGACAGTCGACAGGAGAGGAGAGGACACAGGAAATGGGGTAACAAGTCAAAAAAAAAAGCAACAACAAACCAACATGGAAAATCTTACTCGAAATATGTTAATGCGTGAAACAAGCCACAAGACAGGGCATGAGGTGGTGGGAAACAGAGAACAACTGAGGTTCATACAGAGTCACCGCACCATCTTGGGCAGTTACACTTTTATCCAAAAAAAAATATGTCAGCATATTGCCCCCCAAAGGCTCCCGTTCCTGCCCTGATGCACGCACATGTGCAGCAATGCAGCACGCATCTCCTCAGCACTTTACCTTTTCTACTTCGTGCTGGAAACTGACGTTGTCTTGTTCTTTTTGTTGTTGAAAAGAACGACGCAGTCGTCAGAGCCGGCAGGCCCCAACGACCACAGGGCTTCTCCCATGCACAGTTTGCAAGGAGGTCCACACAGGAAAATAACAACGGCATAGAAAAACGTAAATAACCTAGCAGCGGCATACTCACTCGAAAAAGACACACACACACACACACACAGACACGCTGACAGAAACCTGGGAATGTAGTGAAAAGGCTCGCGGTGACGACAAGGTGCGAAGGCGTGCTGGTGCAGAAGTGAACCCATAGGGGAGGGAGGAGGTGAAAAACTGCGTACCTTCGACTCTGTCGTTTTCTCTGGCGTTTTCTTTCCCGGGTAGTGTTTTTTTTTTTTAATGTTTTACAGTGATCAGACACAACACACAGGTACCTTCGTGCCCATGAACTATTAGACTAGTAAAACAGCGTTGATGCAACCGTCATTCTCTGGATTGTTCGTCACCTGTGCGTACTTGCCCCAGACTACCTTACCGGATGGCGTCACTAGACCTAACTCGGAGACATTCACTTCGATCACACAACCCTTCGTGATGACGCCGAGACCGGTGTACATCTTTCCCTGTGGGTTCTTTTTCACCGAGATGATAGGGAGGTAGAAGGTGGCCTTAAGCTCGGGGTGGGTAACATGGGCCTTTTTGAAACGCAGTGCCATGGGCCGAATGAAGCGTTCCATTTTTGGCATGCGACGGGTGAAGGTCTCCCCAACAAACGTTACTTTGTTTACCAACCGCTTCCACGACTTCTTGCCACGCTTACCCGAGGTAACGGCTTTGAGCATCTCATCCTCCGAGACAGTCTTGACCTTTTCGATTGGGACAGCCCACTTGCCCGCTTTTTCCTTCCTCTTCTGTTTCAGAGAGTTGGATAGAACCTTGGCACGGTCGGCCTCACTACGGTCCATTAGAAAACCAGGCAGAGCATTCTTGGGTCCTTTGTCCTTGACTCGCTCAGTCGTCTGTTTCTCCTCGTGCTCTCGAATCTTCTTGCGGATCTCCGCCTTTTCTGCGTAGCGGGCCTTCTGCGCCAGCTTCGCCTTCATACCACGCACCCGCTTGAGGTAGTTGGCGTCCGTGTGAGCCTTTCGGGCTTCGCGCTTGCGAGTGCGCTCGACATGGTCGAGACGGCGACCATATCGCTTCTGTGCTTGCTCAATGTATTCGTTTTGCGGCATTGATGTCGCGTTGTTGCGAGGGCGTTAGACACACAACAGGGGACAAATAATGTTCTAAGCTCCGGTTGGGAGAAAAAGAGGGGCTGTCATGTAAGGCCCCAGGAGGATCACAGATGATGATGAGAGAGCGGGAAAAAGAAGCAGAAATGCAGCGAACCGAAGTAGAAAGGCACACAGCAATGCGTGTAACGTAGGCGTGTGTGTGTGTGTGTGTGTGCGTGCGATGCAAAGAGGGGAAATAGGGAGGGGAAAGGTTCTGGTGGTACAAATTCGTCTTCCATTTACTTTACACACATGTCAGTGCGACACCTTTTTTATCTGAGGGAAAATTCATCCCATAGTTGCGTCGTTGCATTATCGTGGTTTGGCGTGCGAATGTCGCTCCTACTGTACACCAGTGTGTGGGGCGAAAGCACGCATGTGTGCTCACCTCAGGAAATTTTTCCATGTCGCGGCATTAGCACACCATAAGAAGTTGTCGTATTTCCAAGGAGAAGTGGGGGGGGGGCTGAGAGGACTACAACAAAGAAAATCAGACAACCAACAAGAAAGGGACCGTGCTTGTGTAATCGTGTGGCTGGTGGGAACAGGGCGTTGCGGGGAGGGGGGTGCGTTATAATGTGACAGATGATACCAATATCCCCAGTCAAATGCGTCGCAGTTCCCCCCGCTTCTGTGTATCTCATACACGCGCTTTGGTGTGCCACTTTTGTCCGCACGATACATCTATTCCTCACTTGTTCACCGCGGTGGAAAAAACAAGACTTCAGTGAATTCACGCACCAACGCGTCCATTATATGTTGCTCATGCTTCGATAGTCGGGACATGTTAAAGGTCGGATACGCTGTACAGGGCGGTAGCGTGCCAGCAGTCTCCGCGAGAGAGGCCTTTTCGTTCGGATAGGGGAAGTTTGAGGAAATCGTGAACGCCTCGTGGGAGTTCCGCGACAGTTGCGTCTGCGTTGAGTCGTCGTCACGTGTTCGGTTTCGTTTCACAATGCGCAGTCGATCTTCCACTGTGTGCGCTCCACCCGTTGCGCCGCTGATGGGAACAGCATAACCACTGCTGCTAGGCTGCAGCGGCATCACTCCGGCCACCGGGGCCGAATTCGGCCGCTCATAGGAAGGGGACGCAGCATGGCGTGGGCTCAGCCCATCGATGGATGGGCTATTTCGACGTGATCGGAAGACCATAGAAAGATCGCAAATGTAGAATTAATGCTCAACACACACATTTGAAGATGATCAAAAAAGTGTACGCCTAGGGATGAGGAAGTGGTTCTATAGTCAGCTACGGGTGTTTTTGCTGACAGGCTTTTGTTCCCATCCACACTCGATGGAGACAATTGGAGAGATGCATAGGGTTCAGATTTCCAGGAAGTGCGAGGAGGAGTTGGATACCAAGAAGCTTGAAAGTATGCAATCAGCTAAATCTGTCGTTTTGGATCTTCCACTACACAGCATCGTGAGAATCGTATGCACAAAGGGAACATCTCGAGTGCAGTCCTCACCATATAGGCTGTCGAGTGAGGAGCAGGAGGTTGTTCTACCACTAGTTTTTTTTTTTTTGAACAAAAGCCACGGGGGGATGGTGGATTGGGCAATGGAGAGGCATCGATCCGCATAAGCAGTTGTGCGGCGAAGGATCTGTTCTGAGTGACTAGCGCGGGATTGTGGTACGGAGTTGATGGGTGAGGGCTTGGCCATATAGTTCCCTGCACCGATAGGTGGGAGAGGGGATGCTTGGCTGTAGGTGTGTTTTTGCTTCAATAGATGGGCATATCTGCAGATCGTTCAGCGGATTCGGTACACAGGGACGGTGCACCTGAGTCTTCTTCAAAACCGGGGGAAAAACAGCATCTAATAGCGCATAAAGGCACAAGATTCTCGGTGCGCAGAGCCATCAATAACAGATGTACTACATACACCAACAAAGAAAGCACAACGCAGGTGGTGGCGGGGCGTCAATGTAAATGGCTGCAGCTCTTTCACACGACACGAGTAGAATGAGAGGCCCACCAAAGCCTGGGACGGTTGTCAGGTAACAATATCCCGTCACTGAGACTCACGCCATGAAAAGTGGCCACGCATGTATCAATACTCGCGGTACTGCAGCAGGTTCCCAACGTGGTCGCTGTCGTAATGATTCTCATCAAACCGTTTACGCCCAAAACGGACGACTTCTTCTTGGGCTTGTCGAGACCTTCCAACCCCTGTGGGCGTCGCAGTATGTGTACTCAACTCCATCCTCGCAGCGTTCTCTTCCTGCATGGCTGACGGTGCGCCGGCTGTCGTCGCTGATTCTGCCCCACCGGACGGTTTGTCGTGCCTCTGAGAGTAGATCAGGTCCCGGGCCGCGCTCGACTCGTGGTATGCACGGCGGGAAATGGGCCGGCTAAAAGGCTCCTCATCTCGTAGGATTTGTTCCAGCTCCGCATTTTTGTGGACGAGAGGTCGGTTTCCGGTGGATGGAGTGGGCCGCTCAGCGACGTCGGACTCGACAATTTCTATGACCTCCACATCGGGTTCTTCCTTGCAGTCTCCGCCATGGTGGCGTGAGTGTCCAGAGAAGGACGTGCCGAGGTGACGCCGCCCGTACTGGTGGGATGGATGGGCGCTCGTTGCCCCGCCCTTGGGATGGGAGTCACCGATTATATTGTAGACGGACTCTCCAGATGCACTTGTCGCCCGAAGACCGACGCGTGTTGTATCATCATCGAAACCAGCGTCCTCGTCAGTCACTGATGGCGGGTACGCATCGTCAAAGCTGCAGCCAGCGGCCGCTTCCGATTGGTACGCTATGTTCTCCACGGGATCAGTATAGTGTCCGTAGCGGTTGTAGCGTTCGATTCGCCGGTTCAAGTCTTCTTGGCGGCGGCGCATCGCTCGTTCTGCTACCGCCGCTGAGTGCGCCAAACTTTTGCGCTGTTCCGCCTGATGCAGGATATCGTCAAAGAGGCGACCAGACTGCGAAGCAGTGATAAAGACTGGCCTTTTCACGTCTTCGCTGCTTCCTGCCTTGTTCGCATCTGCCGTCGACTTCGAGGCGGTGGACCAGTTCACTCGAGAGAGATGTGACGTTGATGGACGCGAACCGGCAGCCGAGCTGCATGCTGAGGAGATCATCGTTTTTGCCTGCATCTGCAGCGCCTCATATCCCTTGCGCTGAAGCTCTGCGGCCCACTTTCGACTGTCTCTCTCATACATCTCGAGACACAAATCCTCGTGGGCGCTAAGAACTACTTTCTGTTTCTTCATGGCAATGGTGGCTAGCCCTGGCAGCGATAGCTGGAACACGCGCCCGCGCGAAAGACCCTCGCCCAGGTACAGAAAAAACTCCTTGAGCGCTGCGGAGGCAGTTTGAGCGGGCACTCCGCAGACGGCCACGATGTCCGACATGTTAACTCGCACATAGCCTTCCCCACCAGGACGTTCGATGGCAACTTTGCCGGTGTCTACACCGTAACGGTTTGCATAGTTGATGTTGATGCCGAAGCACAGCTTTCGCGTTGTGTAGGAGTTCTGCTGCCTGTCGCGTAAAAGAACGTATTCTTTCGTCCACAGCGCACCGAACGGGGCTATTTGCACGGCATTGCCGTCGAGGAGGAGGCGGCGTGCTACCACCGCCACGGCTACCCACACTTTTTCCAGTTCGCTCAGCAAAAACACGTTAGTACCCGATGCATTTTGTCCGGCAGCGCACTCAACAAGTGCCACATTTGTCGTGATGGCCCCACGGCTACTCAACATCTCTCTTATGGGTGTCTATGCAAATGCGCACGCGTGTGTATATAAATATATTGCGTGTCCTTGAGAGCCCGTCTATGTATTCTTTTATGATTCCTTCAGAGAAATGTGCAGTGTGTTGGGTGTCCCCCTTCTTTTCTTTTTCTCAATTCTTTTTTTTTTTGTTCTGTTGGTTCAGGCTGTTGTCGTGCGCCTACTTATTTGTCAATTTATCTGAGTAGCGAGAAAGTGTCCGTGGAGGAATCGAGGGGAAGGAGATATCAGGGGTATTGATGCAGTGAGGGTGATGAGCAGTGAGATGCTGGTGTTCGTTAATGTATGTCAGGGGACGCGCACAATCTATAGCTTACTGACCTACACGCACTGCTGTTCAGAAGAAGCAAGAGAGCACCGCAAAAAAAAAAAAAACAGAGGGGATAGACGAATTGAATCGCCTCGATAGGGAAGAGGAGTACTGTCTGTGTCCATTATCCACGATGAAAAGCGTTGAGCGGCACCGTAGTGCATGGGGGAGAGAGCTCCCTCCCCCGCTTACTTGTGCAGCAGAGGGGGGGGGGAGGACAAGAGGAAGGAAAGAACCATTTCGGCACTATGACTACATAGAACGTCTGCATCTCGCATTTTAGCAGAAAAACGCTCTCTCTCGTTTTTCTTCAGCGACATTTGGAAGTTTGTGTGTGTGTGTGTGGTGGGGGAAGATATATCGAGGTCACTTTGCCAAGGGTAGGAGCGATGAGACAGAGGTGTAGGAGGCCAGTAGGCAGCAGCACCAGCTCCACGGGGTGGCGGGTGAGCAAGGCAGCGGAGAAAGCGGGAGTGTATGCGTGGAGATGAGTTCAATCGAGGAGCGGCTCGACAGTGCCTCTGCGCCGACGGGCGCGCTTTACTACAGCCTCAGGCTGACCAGATGCGAGCGCAGGATAGAGCGCTGTTTCTTCATTTTTTCTGTCACACCAGTCGTCGATTTCCAGAACAGGCTCTGCCTCCAGCGTGTGGTCAGCCACCTCCTGCACCGGCGATTCATCTGCGTCACTCTCATTGTAGAAAAGCGAGGGTGGGCGCAGTGGTGAGGAGCGGGTTGCTCGTGGTGAATGCAATGGCGGAGAATGGTGCATCTTCACGATTCCCCTGTCGCGTTCCTGTGACATACGGCTAGGAAGAGGAGCCGCGGGCACCGTGGTGGTTGAGGAAGCTTCCATCAATGTTCTTGCAATCCCTGCAACAGCGGCGGTGCCCCGAAGTAGTGCAGTGCATGCCTGTGTGCCGTATTGAATGATTCCGCAGTCGCCAATTGTTTGCATATGACGTACGACAACGGCGTCGATTACTGGGGTGTAGGTATCGACGAAGCCCGCAAAAAGTCTTTGGTAGATGTGCACCGCACCGAGAAAGCGAGGATGTGCAAAGTAGAGGGCCATCACGATACGGGCGCACAGGTAGAGCCAACGTATGGCGATGAAAGAAGAGAGAAACAGTACATCCGCTACCTCCAGCAGCCATGCGAATATGAGTGTTAGCGTCACATTTGTTATCTGCAGTGCATCGGAATTTGGCGAGCAGCACAGCTGCGCGCCGTAGATGACCGGTTGAACAAAGGAGAGGTACACTAGATAGCTTCTCAGCAGCAACTCCAGCATTGCGTATACGAATATTTAATTCCAGGAAGTTGCCAATGGCAGTGAAGAGCTTTGGTGATTAGGGTCAGTTATGCAGTTTTGTGTACGTAGAACATATCGAGTGATGCTTATGGGGGTCATGTGGGACGATCGATGAAGGGTAGATGAATGCATTGACGAGGGAAGGAGACAGTCAGAATAGGCCGCAATGTTGACATTGTGGCAGGTAATGCCATGCAGAGTTCGAGGCCTTATCAGCAACCCTTTTGTGAAGTCCACGCACCCACGCGCCGAAGGAAGACAGAGGCAGGTAAGGATGTACGGGTTTGCGTAGTATCACTCAATTTTTTTTTTTGACCCTCGATGATGCATTGATGATCTTGAATTCCCTCTTCGGGAAAGTTAACAATATCGATGAGAGTGCGACGGTGAGATGTGTGTGTGTGTGTGTGTGTGGAAGTCTAATCACGAGGCTCTTTTTTTTTTCTTGAGCTAAATGAATTCCTAAACAACAACTAGCAAGCCACAAGATGAAATAAGGGAAAGGGAACACGTGATGAGAGGGAGTTTGATGAGTTTGTGCGTGTTAGAACTTGCAATGTGGGGGACCACACGTCACAGATACCTCGCTGCGTCTTTCTCTTCCACACAATCGCTCGCAGAGCACCGAACCTCCCATGTTCTTCCTGCTCCGTATTTCCCCCGAACGAAAGAAGGCATGACTCACCCTCAGACCCCACCAACGAGTTGGCGGGAAATCACAAGGTCATTCGATATCAGTGGGATGCGAGGGATAGGGGAGGGGGGAGGGGGGCATCTGCGACACCAAGTATGACTTCTCTTTATTTCGCCCTCACTAGTACAGCGGCCCCACCCACCCAGAAGCCGATGTCATCAAATAGAGCCCATGTCCCACCTACCAGGTGAAAGAAGAAACAGAACAAATCCAGCCCTCCAACACAGCGCAGCAGACTGGCCCTCATCACAGCATTATCGACAATCCAGATATTGCACGGACGGCCCTTTGGTGTCACTGTGCCACAGCTAGCTTCTTGAGGTGCTGCATGAAGACTTGCAAAGAGGCATCGTCGGTGTACACGAGCTCCCCTTCTTGTGAGCCGTAGGCTCCAGAGTCGGCGGATGTGTAAGTGCGACTGGGGTTAATACGGTTATACAGGATACGGGCGTCAGGGTCATCCTGACACACGTCGATGAGACGTGGGGTAGGGTAGCGGGAGCTGACGAGCACTTGGGCATCAGCCACCGGGACCTCAAGAAAATTTTTGAAGTACTCGTACTCCTCTTGCTCTGCATAGCCTGCTTTCTTCCACGCAGCGATGGTAGCGTCGTAGTGGATGAGCACTTCGAAAAAGGTGTCCAGTAGCAAAATATTGTTGGGTTGAATGGCGGTGCTGTCGAGCGGCACCGGTTGCGGTGGTGCGTCCAGTCGGTAGCTGTACAGGGTAGGTTGAATTTGCACAATCGAGTCCTCAACGTTGGACTTGAGCAGCTGCAGACGCAGGAACGCGGTCTCGTCAGGGCTCGAGTTGAATATTTGCAGGTATCCAGAGCGACGCAGATGATACATAAACGCAGGGAAGTACACAAACTCCTTCGGGAGCCGCAGCGAGTCGGGTTGGTCTTTTGTGTACTCGCCGAAGCGGGAGACTAGGCGCACCACCGTGCGGTCCAGCCAGCGTAACACATCGAACAGAGGCATGCTGTCGGTTTTGTGAACCGCCATGCGCGCCAGCAATACTGCAGCGGTCTCTTGGTCGAACGCGGCCACGAGGTCTTGAATGGGTGGGTTCTGTGCTTGTCGCAGTGTTAGCGTGGTGACGCGGGTGTGCGTCTGCTGCCCCATCTCATACTTGGTCACAATTTGGGTGTAGCGCAGTGGGCTTTTTGTCGCCTCAGTGGATTGCGTGCTGGCTGCGTCGTAGTAGATCGCGAAGGTTGTGGTCGAGTCAAGCTGGCATGTTGTCCACTGGCAAGTCCCACCGAGCCCGATTTCGTGCTCCGCCACTGACGATGATTTCTTGCCTGTGCCAACGCAGGGGCCAATGACACCCTGAACTTTCCATGTTGGCGATGTGATAACATCCATGGTTGCATTCAGGCCCATCTTGAGCGTCCCATCTTCGCGACGTGCAAAGAACTGATGAAGGGATAAGCGAAACGGCTCATCTAACCACGACTCTGCATTGAGCACAACACCCCCGGAGGACTGCACGCACGTTTTCATTTCTGCTAAGCCAATTTGATCCAGAGATGCAACGAAGCAGTTGAGTGCATGTCCCTGGGAGACAATGCGATGCATGAGCTTCTCGTAAAATGAGCACGATGCACTCCAGTACATGGCAGCCGCCGTCTCGTCGCGGATGTCTGCATGCACGCGAATCATCTTTTCTCGACTTACATCCACCACAATACCGGGGCCCGATGTGCACACACCGGACATGAAGGCAAGGATACAGGAACCGGTGTTTGGAGACACTGCTTGAAGCAGACTAGCTGCGACCGACAGCGCAGCCCCGTTGCACCGCAGCGGACGGTGGCCCTTCATGACGGGCCACAAGTCGCGTGACAAGGTGGAGATGAGCTGTGCCACGCATTCCGCGCAGTTACGCAGAGGTGCCACAAACCGACTAGTGTTGGGCAAGAACACTTTCAGCTGTTCCACTGACATCTCCTGGGTGCCGCGCAACACCATGGCACGCGGGTGCGTGGCAGATCCGGTGATTTCGTGGACACTGACGGTTGTGCCATACGTGACAATCGCGACATTAGCGTATTCAGGGATCATCTGCACGGACTGGTGCAGGAAGTCACGCAGGCCCTGGAGCTCCTCGTCTGTGTCGAGGCATGTGTCAATTACGAGTATGAATGTAGGCGGATTGCGGCTGGGCACATGCGCTACAAATTCAACCGTTGTGGAGGTTGGCTGCATCTCTAGCGGCAGATTGTATTCATTCGCCTGCTGATGCTGTGGTGGTAGTGCGTTCTTGGTGTGGCAGAGCGGACATCCCCACGTGCGGGTGCGTGGGTCGAGGGTGGCGTACGGATTCAGAACGCCCATACACACTGTACACTGTGTCGGGGCGTAGTTCAGCTGAGTACACTGGGTACCGAGGGGGGAGTAGAGGCAGCCCAACGGGGCTACCATGCGCACACTATCGATACGGTTCATCGAGTACAGCGACCACGACCAGCGTGTTGTCGCATCGGCAGGACTTTCTTCTACCACCCCCATCACAGGCTGGTCGAAGGCGGCGGCCTGCGTTTGAGGCTGTTGATGGTATGTCTGCTGACTGTATGTTGATTGGGATGCATTCTGCTGGTTTCCATTCGTGTAGTTGTACTGGGGCTGTTGGGATTGTACGGCTTGTTCTTGCTGCTGCTGCTGCTGCTGCTGATACGTGTATGTTTGCTGCGCGCTATACCCTTGGTACGCCTGGTTTTGGTTTCCATAACCACCGTAGCCATTCGTTGTCGCACCAGCGCCATACGCACCGGCGCTGGCACTGTACATCTGAGACTGCTGCTGAGCGAACTGGGCTCCGTAGTTTCCATAACCGTACTCGCCACTCATGGTTGCTTGACGCTTCTCCACCTCTCGTTATGCACAAATCGCAATTATGTTTCCTTAGAACTCCTGTTGTTTCTTCCCATAACCGTTTGTGTCCTGGGATGGATAACCACGGAGGGTGGGGTAAGAGAAGACGTGTACGTACCCAGAGACACCGGGGAGGGAGAGAGACGGCTGGTAGAGTTTTTTTTTGTTTTTCACCGCGATGTATTCGACCCACTGATGCTCACATGCATGAAAAAGCTGCTCGCCTATTTATGTGTGCGTGAACCTAAGCAGTGGGGTAGGGTGGTGCCTGCAGAGGGTTTTGGTGGTGATGGATACTGACCTACGCGAACGCGAATTTACCTCAGCGAATGTGATAGAAATTGAAGATTGGAGAGAGGGGCAGCAAGTGACACTCAAGATCAAGTAAGCTGGTTCAGTGGGTATAGATAAAATCTCTGCGGGTAGTTTATTGAGTAACGAAAAAAAGGGGCAAATGAGACGACAACGCGATGAGCTGATGCCGCCTCGATGCTCTGTTTTCGTCACTAACACTACCAGGGAAAACTGTGAAATGGAGGTGAGCGAGTCCAAGTATTATTGTTTGGGCTTGTATAAAGGCTTAGATTTGCGCTGGTTCTAATGTAGCGATCCGTTTCACTACCCTCTTTTTTTTTTTTCTCTATTGCATTCTGTGTATTTTCAAGTTTTGCGTTAGTCGTGGTGGGTGGGGGTGAAGGGCAGGTAGATGGGTAAAATGAAGGAAGATGTAGCTGCAGGTTCTTCGCATGTGCCGGAGGGTTTGGTTGGCGGGACCGCCGAGTCTCAGGTGGGAGAGGCAATATCCTTTTAACGTGGCGGCGGTGTGCTGCAAATCTCTTCACGCCCTGCCATCTCAGCCTGCCTTACCCATTCACACACGCATATGTCCGCTATGGGCGTTTGCGAAATCTCTTGTGTTTGATCAGCTTGGAAAATGAGGAAAAGCGACACACATCGTCATCATCTTCAGCTTCCACACACCGACACTTCTGTTTCCCCCCCCTCCCCCAGACACACACACTCAGACACGTAAAAAAACACTTCCAAAAAGATGGGCTTTGTGATTTTTTGTTGGCAGTTCAGGAAAAGAATGAACCGAGGACATCGTCCTCGTCGTTGGGCCTACTGGGCGGGTTGCCGCCATGGTTTCCTTCTTCCTTCACTGGATAGCCGCCACCTACCCCGCTGTGTGCAGAGACCACAGATGAGGTGCACTGCTCCGTCTTCAGGGCACCACTCTCTGGGATGAGGGTGGCGCTTCGACCCTCCAGCTCAGCACGCTCTGCTTCACACCACGTGAGCAGTGCCGCATTATTCTCGAAACGACTCTCCACAGCTTTTCTTAAAGCGATGAGGCACCGCCTTGCCGCATCGTCCACGATGGCACTGCTCGCCGCTGAACCCCCACCTGCCGATCGAGATGCTGTATCTTGGCCACTCGATCCTTCCTTGTGGGCGCTAAGTTCCTCTGTTTTTATGTGCTTGTTCAACGCCCACTGCTCCTTGGCGTGCTGGTAGCGCTGCATGAGGTTGGCGACCTGCATCAAGGCCGAAGGGACGGTGGTGCGACGGCCGGCGTCGTCTTGCCCATCTTGAGCGATGTTTTGCAGCTTCGTGAGCCAGGCCGCCGGAAACAGGTTCAACATACTCCACCACTCCGTAGCTTTCTGTAAGGCTATCATGAACGCTGTATGATCATTTCCTCTGTGTCGCAGCGTGTCCCTCACCGCGCTCGGCAATGCCAGACTCACAGCCTTCAAGATAGATCGCTTCGCGTTGTCTGAGACACCGCGTGTGGCGCAGCTCAGTAGTACTTCGTGAATTACATAAACCAGCGAGGCCCGTTGAGCGTCTGTTGTTTCCCTGTGCTTCATTTTCTCCGCTATGTACTTCAGAATTGAGTCCGCGTCTGCGCCGTGCAGCGCGCACCACGTGGCGACGCCGACAATGGCACCGGTGGAGGGACCGACGAGGTCGATGCGGCGAGCGATCTGTTCACGGTTCATTTTTGATGTGTGCTCAAATGCAGCTTGCCCTTCTTTTTTTGTTTTTTTCTGAGCGCTTTTCCAGGATGACGTACGAAGCGAAGATCAACAAAGAGAGAGGAAGGGTAGTGGGGGGGGGGGTCAAAGAAGAGTGGACAGGGTATCCCTCATTTCAGGAAGCATTTGCCTGGGTGTCAATGGAGAAACTAAGGGCATGTCGTAAGACCAGAAACACCAAGCATATTCGCGAGAGGGAGCCACACCCTGTGGCCCGCTGATCGATCCCGATGAAAGGCTTCCTATGCTACTCGAACAAACTCAAGACTGTCGCGTGTCATCTCCTTGTACCGCTAAACGCCCGTGTGCATAGGTTATCGCTGTCAGTTTAATTGATCTACGTTGGACAGACCCCTATCCACCAACACACACACACACACACACACACACACAAAAGAGGTGAAAGTCGCCCTTCCTCTCATGCACCTATACTTGTGGAGCCATTGGTGTCCTCCTCATCTTTGTAGCAGCGCTAGAAGTCGTTCAACGCGTAGCGCGCGCGGGTGGTGAAGTGGCGACTGTTCTCCGTTGAAAATGCCCAGCGTGGGTCTTCTTTGCGGAGCCAAGCAATCATGTACGCAACCTCCACGTCTCGTGGGGTGTCAAACTCCATATCGGCGCGGTGTTGCCTAATTTCACCTGTTTGTGTGGGGCGGCCTGCCGCTGCGAGTCCGATGTCATTCGCCGCGCGCAGCGAGAGGCGCACGTCCATGAGCACATCGCCGGTGCCCGGACACTTTTGCACAGTATAAAACTTTTGTCGATGCGACTCCAGCACAAGCCACTCGTGCTTCTGACGAAAAATACGCGCCACGACGTTGGAATCACATGGCGCGTAGAAGGTGTACACGTGTCGGATCACATCGTGTGCATTCAGGACCACCTCTCGGTGAATCATAATTTTTCCCTCTTTTGCAAGACAGTCGCTGGTGAAGTCCAGCGCCAAACCTACGCCAGCGAAGCTCGTCATAATGAGGACGTGATTCGCCAGAGACGTTCGAGCAGGGGCGGCAGCTATGGAGAGAGCCGTGCCCAGCACCGCTCCTCCGCTCAGTCCCTGACCCATCTGTTGCACGCAAGGGCGGTCCCCTCTATCAGACAGGGTCGAGGAATGACGCAGTGGAGAGGGGGAGAGTCGACACCGAGCTCCTATCCACGACGATAACCAAGGCCGATATTCAAGGCCCAGAAAACGGGAGGGCGTGCAACCAAAGGAAAGAGGTGGCGTGAGGGAGGGGACAGGAGCCGCGGATGGGGCGCTAAGGGTGGCGTGGGGCAGAGTTACCGCGATGTCTCCAGCTCCTCGGAAGGTATTCGTTACTCGAGAGAAGTTTGCGCGTGGCTGAGGATTGAATGCCACCTCTAGAAAAAGATCCTTGCGTACACAAGACAGCTTGCAATTTTTTTTTTTTCACATTCGAGATTTAGTGAATGTTCAGTGTTGAACGTGATACACAAAGGCACGTCAGACGTCACGTCTGTCCTTCAAAGTGATGAATGGGGGAGAGGAGGGCGCGTACACACACGAAAAGAAAAAAACAAGATAAGGCCAAGGAAACGGTGCCTTATTCAACGGGGCGGTACTTCGAGTGTGTATAACGCGATGTGACGTGACCTGGTCGCAATGCCTCACCGAACCATCGGTGGGGACCACAACGAGGAATCCATCTCCTCCTTCTTTCTCTTCACACATGCAGAAGCGAGGCGCACGCCGTGTGACAAGTGCTGTCGTCAAGAGATGAGCTGATGACACGAGTGTGCTTGAGAAACAGGGATAAAAAGATATCAAGGAAAGTTCAGCTTGATTTCCAAACTTCAGACATAAACACCCCTAATTCCTTTACCTGTACACACAAACACACAGACACGTAGGCACGCATGGGGTAAGCGCTTCGCCACCGACTGCAGTTACCACGTCATATTTGAAATGTAAGGCGCGCTGGCTCTGCACTAGATTACGGTAGGGTATAGGTGCAGATGGTCCTTCCTCGACAACGGGTACGGATTATTCATGGAAACACCCAGCCCCCCATGGTCGACGCGATGGTTGACATCACTCCGCGGAATCTCCAAAGACATCTCCTGAAGCTGTGTGAAAGGAGGAGTGCTTTTATAGCGAGTGGGGGTTGCCGACCAGATTGGGTAGTCTGCCGGATGGATGTGATGGGATGAGTGGGCGATAGTGTAGTGCACGTCTTGCATCGGTAGCGGCGGCGGGTGCCTGATTGCCGCCGTCATATCCGAGGGGGTCTCGGCGGCCAGTGGGGGCATGTAGATGTTTTCTCGTGAGACCGCTTTCACGATGCTACCAAACTGATGCTCCAAAAAACCGGCAAGGTACCATGAGATTGTCAACCAGGAAACGAGGGCAGATGGAACAAAAAAAAGTACCTGCAAAATATAGGAGGCGTCCTCGAAGGTGCCATGCCGCCAACCTACCTGCAGCAGGGCGTGGGTTTCAATGATAAGCAGGGGCAGGTCCTTGAAGAGGAACATGAGCCAGATCCCAACGCACAGAAGCCGCCTGCTTTCTTCACGGGTCTGAGAGTACTTGCATGACCACAACCACATCACGGAGCTTACACAGAAAAAGACAATGCAGCTGATAATGCTGAACGCCAGATGTGCGCTAACGAGGTTCCCACCGTAAACGCTGCGGCGATACTGTAAAAAAGCTGTGTTGACCACCGATACCACCACCCCTCCTATGTAAGTGAGGATGAGCGTCAGGGGCAGTAGACAGACTTCGTGGTCCATAACGCTCCCAAGATACGAGGAGAAGCGCTGCTGATTTTTCTAAAGGTGTTGGCGTTAGCAAATGAGGACAGGGGTAGCCGTTACCACCATGCTTGACTATATATATATATATATATATATATATATATAT